>WAAB01012048.1:40502-66445 GCA_013389865.1 Piaya cayana | reverse complement strand
TGGAAGATGATGGAAAGGGGTTTGGCCAGTACATCCGCCAGCTCTCTCGATACCCTTGGGTGAATCCCGTCTGGGCCCATAGACTTGTGGGTGTCCAGTTGAGCAAGCAAGGCTCTGACCTCCTCCTCTTGGACCATGGGAGCCTGATATTGCTCCTCTAGTTCTGGGGTTTGTACACAGAGGGAACAGCTTTCTTTACAATTAAAGACTGAGGCAAAGAAGGCATTTAGTACCTCAGCCTTCTCCTCATCCCCTGTTACTGTTGATACTCAGTGAAGGATCAGTTCACTGTAAGGCAGTCCATCAGCAAGACGTACTCAGTGAACGTGTAAGCAACTAAAGGGCTGCTGTCCTATCTCTTTTCTATGCTGTATTTCTATCACTTTGTAAAAGAGCTTTCTGCTGCTTGTGCAAATATCATGTCAGTTTCAATTCATATTTTCATACACAGTTCTTTTTCCTGAATCTCTGAATGCCTTTATATGTTATATTATCTGAAGCAATTACAACAGAAAAGTCTAATCAATATTATGAATGTTTTATAATGCTTTTCATCAGTAGCTCTCAAAACATATTTCTAAAGACTGAACCTGGCAGAACTCATAGAATACAGGTGTAGTCAATCCACAAGAAATCCTAGTCTGTAATCCACATATACATGTTTATGCATCTAATATATTTAGTCCTTACTAGAACACTTTTTTTTTTTTTAATTCCCTCAAAACATGTCCAGGACAGAGTCAGAATGGAATTTTGATAAGATGATTCCCTGTCCTATAACCTCCACCTGGATGCTCAAATTACTACTTAAGGACATTTTGCAGGGTGGATAGTCTAACACCGTTATCCCAGGCAGTATTATATTTAGTAGGTCCCATTAAAAAAAATTCAGTATACTAGGACATCTCTTTTTGTAAGTAAAAGGCTATTTTTGACTCACTCAAGTGTCTACTCATTTTCCTCAGGCACCTATTCTTTTTGAACATGTGCCACAGAATCCCTGCAATTTTTCTGCTGTGGGTGTTGAACTTTGGTTTTATGTTAATTTGCAGACTTGCAAGCTGTCCTCTACGTCCTCTGCTACTCTTCCTAGCCTCATTAACGACACATGGAGACAAGGTTTTTGGAACTAGAGAGTATGGGATTCTGGGGCAACAGGTGCTCTGCGATAACTCAGAGATGTCTCATATTGCAGACCTGATCTTTGCAATCAAGGGTCTAAATTTGAATTTCAGAAAGGGTTAAAACTTTTGATGAAGTGCTTGCTGAAAAGAGATATGAATTCCAAGAACTAAAATCAGGTCTTATATGGGTTCAAAAATGAATTCCAGTCTCTACTGGTAATGAATGAACGCACACTCCATCACTGAAGTACCTGCATCACTGCCTTAGCACACATAGGCGGCATCAAGGGTGTATTTCTTGTGACTTTCATTCTGTCTCTATTGGCTTCTTGGAATTTTATATGATTACTTTAGATTGGAATAGCTATAGGATCTGGAGGCTTCACATTAATTATTAACCTCAGTATCTGACTCCTGTATTTTAAAATCTACAGCTCTGAAAGAGGAGACACTGCTGGCAGTAGCTACCTTGGGAGGGTTGATATTTATTATAAATCAAACTAATCTATACTGTCTCCTGCTCAGGAAATTGAATTCTGGGAGTTTGTGAGAGTCAGTTCAGGGTTGACTGAGACTCCTAATTCACATAGATGTGGGATATTTGCGTTGAGATAAGAAAAATCTGTTTATTTGATTCTAGTTACAAATCAAATTTAATGATTATGGAATTCAATCTGCTATATTTAAGTTAGTTAGTGAGACTTTCAAAAATGGAGAGTAGAGTCTTTGTTCTTTAAAAAGAGATACAACAAGATTATCTGTTAAAAGTAGGAGATACCCATTTTGTGCATATTTAGCTAACAGATACTTCTCATCCAGGAGTGATAACAAGTTCCCATTATTTGGTTGTGGGCCTCTGCTGGCTGAGGTCCCATAGTGCCAATTTTTGTGAGACTTCTTTGTACTCATGAACTTAATCAAAAACAAGACTCAGCTCTGTATTTTCAACCACAAAGCAAATGGACTAAACTCATCAAAGTCATAGGGTTAAATTTAGCTCAATGTGTCTTTGTTAAAATATTTATAATTCAAATGGTGACTATTCACAAAAGAAGTAACAAAGATATATTCAATTCTTTGCCACCTCAACTGAGCAGCTGGAAAGTATCTCCAGAAAGAAGTATATTATATGTTGTCTTGTGAATCGGAACAAAACCCATTCTACTATCATACAAACTCTTGGCAGCTAATTTCCAAGGACGTGATGGGCATCTTTGCATCATGCCTATTAGCTGCAGTTAAGAACATTATTGAAAGTTCATAGGTGCAAGTCATTCTAGCTAGTGCAATAAAAACTACGTAAACAAAGTGATGGACCTCCCTTCTGAAAACAGAAGATTTGGCATTTGCTCTGCCTTGCATGGGCCGAGGGAAAGTGGCTGAACTTCACTGAGGTCTCTGCTAGAAGCAGCAGCCTCAGAACAGCCTCAGGGAAGTGAGAAATCGCTGTAACCCCTGCCAGTGATGGCCATTCCCTGTCTCAGGTGCCTTTGTCACAGCAAATGCCTACAGGGATCCAGTTTGCCTAGAAACAGCTTCCTGCTGCCAGAAGACCCCTACTTGGGACAAAGGCATCTGACACTGATGTTAAAAAAAAATTAAAACTTACAAAGCAACTGGATGTAGTACATGCCAGAGGCATGTACTGTGTTAGAAATAAACAGTGGAGGAGGTAGGATAAGTGTTGGGGGGACAAATCAAGCTGTTAGCGATATCTCCATGTTCTGTCTAAACCTGTTCAAGTGCTGCTCCAGCTGCTGATGTGTTTTGTCAGCAATGAGTTAAATTCCTGGCACAGACAAAGCTGAAGAGGCGAACATTTCTTGATTTCCAGCTTTGCAAACACCTTTGACCAGTATCTCTAAGCATGACATCCTGAGAGCATATTAATGAGCAGCTACTTCCCAACTGGAACTGTTATACCAGCATTTCTTCTCCCTGTGTTGTTTCTGGTCACTATCCTGAGCGGTGACACAGAGGTGTATGACCAGCTCAAAGATGATTGCAGTGGCTTTGATATCTAAAACAGCCAGGAGTGTTTGGAATACAGAAGCATGTATCCTAACCTTGGAATGACAGCTCTCTTTCATCTGGAGATGGGGTTATGAATATAGCAGTTACTTTTATACCATCAAATAGAAATGATAACATAATGGACTGGCAATTCTACAGTTATTCTGCAGCTACAAAAAGCACATAAACTGAAAGGCTGGGAAAATTATTCTTTTGCAGTTAGCCTTAATTCTTCTGCAGATACAGAAGCACAATGGGAAGCCAGAAATGGACTTCTACAGTGCCCTATTTAACCTATGGGAATCTTTCACTAGAAGTAGGGGTGGGCACACTGTGTCAGAAATTACATACAGTGCTAATGATATATTAGACAGGAGATAATAAGCCTTTCAGGGATTCCTAAATGTATTACTTGTTAATTTAGGAGGTACCCTGGGTACAACTTATGAGGTGATACTAATTTAGAAAGTATCGTGAGTAACTCTGCTTGCTGGAGGGCTGAAATGTAAATCCCGTTGTTAGACAGGGAAAAGGAAAATGCTCCTTCCATTAAGTCTGTGATCTGTCCTTCACTTGCCATAGGGAATAGCATAATTTAGAAAGCTGCCTTCTAGGATGTTGAACAATCATACCTCATCAGTGAGATCTCTAGATTAAAAATGTGAACATTTTTACATTACTAGAGGGATTATTATATCTTGCTTAATATTTCATATATTTGACATCAAACTACCAAGTAACAAGTATAATGTATTAAAATACCCTTCTAGTCATATTATTTGCCTGCTTTTATGTAATAAGACTTTAACTGCATTTATTCAGTGGCACTGTGCAGTAGTTTGATTTATGTTTTGTAGCGTCTGGCTGAGAAGGAACTTTAAAACTGATTGTCATAGTCAGTTCAGATCTGTCTCTGTGTTTCTAATGATCCTGGAGCAGGTTCTCCTGAGAGGCAGAAGAGGTTTTTTTCTATCATTCCCTTAAATGGAAGACTGGTGCAGCACCATCTTCCATGGAACTGGCTGCGCCCTCAGACACCCAGCAGTAAGCAACATTGTGTTCAGCCCTGACTGATTCCTTTCAGAACTAGTGGATAAATCATACTATTACGCTGTTACCATATCTTCTAGATTAATGCCCCATATACACCAGGTCCAGACCTCTTCACTTCTGCATGCCCAGTTCCCACTGTATGCAATCGGAGGTGAGACTTGTAGGAGCAGTTCCCTTGGTCCTGCTTTGCTGGGGTGAGTACTCCATGCAAATAGAGCTGAGTTCCCTCTCTGCCCTCCCCAAAATTGCCTGACAGTGATGACAAGGCAGTGCTGAGCTTCACACCACACACGAACATTAGCTAGGTGAATTCAAACAGGGCAAGCAAATTTGTGCTGCTTTACTGGATTCTGCTGTCTTCCTTTTCTTTATCCTACCATTTTTCCTTCTGTCCTTAAGTTAAAGTGAGTACCTCTGTGTAAACAGTGTAATTGTTATTATTCTCTCTAATAGTTGTGGCTCCAGCCTCAGAAATGCAGCTCCTCTTTTAAAGAACTGGCAACAAAGTTTGGAAATGTACTACACACAACTGAAAGTGAGTAAGGCAAGCACACTTTACAGCAGAAATGGAAACCTGGACACAAATTTCTCTGTCTACAGCACATGGCAAAATCTGGGGCTAGACAAGAGAATCTGTTCCTGCTTCTTTATGTTTATAAATCATTCTGTAGCAATATGACAGACAGGGGGACCAAAATATCTCACTTCCCAAATTCAAGAATCAGAGGCAGTGAATTTATGTAGAGCATTGCTGGAACAGGAAGGGAGACCTGGAGAGGAAGTCAGGTGAGCAGAGGACTTCTTTTTTGTTCATAGTTGTGCATAGACTCTTTCCTATGTTTTTAGCTTTTGCAATAGACCTTCTCTTACATAAATGTCCATCTAAAGTCATATTGGATACCAAAAATTTGAGAGCTACAGAGGCACAGAAAAATGCCCCTAAGTGCAAAATATATGCTGCTTTTCAGACTAAATGCTTCCTGAAGTTTGTTCATTATTTTTCACTTAGTCTATTTCTTATTCTTATTTTCTCCCCCAGCCCTTTTTTTTTTTTTCTTTTCTGTTGTTATCCTCCTGTATAGCTGATGAAGACAGGCCTCTCCTAATGATTAAATTGTTTTCAAGGGCAAGTTCAGAAAAGGCGGGTTGAAATGGCATCAGTCAAGCAGTCAACTTTAATTAAAATGTTGGAATTCATTAATAAAAAACAAAGAGGCAAAACAAAAAAAAATGAAGGAGAGTGGGTAGCTATAGAAAAAAGAGAACATAATAATACTTGGAGGAAGGGAAAATGAAAAAAGAGGCAAAAGAATTAATGGGAAAATGCAGACAGCTAGTATGGAGGAGACCATACACACTTGTTCTGGTTTCTTACTAAAGTGACTAGACATCTAGCAGTTGTCTAAAGTGGCAATTCTTTTTCCCTTGACCCCCCTTATATTTATTATTTATCTGATATTTTAAGCAATACTGTTCCTAGTATGGACTGCTGCAAGGTGAGTGTATTCTGCTGTGTATTTGTCAAATATGCACACGTGCCTAGGTCCTACTCAGAACAGGCAGCTGCTGGTTTGGGGAGTACAAGGAAGAGAGGGGACTGTTGCAGAAGTCCCTATCTGGTGACTCATCACCCAGGCAATACTGGCAAGAGAAAAGTGATGCTTATCCAAATCTAGGCTATGCTAAATTGATGTAAATGTGAAAATGGTTTACTGAGAAGAGCTATTAGCTTCACGGATAAGTCTTAAAATGTCACTATTTTGCAGCTTATTAGCCTGGCTGAAGAACACGAAATAGGCTCTCTAATGGACACCCAATACACTAGAGAGAATTCTGAGCTCCTGGTGAATTTCTACATCCTCCCCTAAAGTTAGTCCTTTGGACAGGCAGGATTAGTTTTTCACCCATCCACTGTAATATCTTCATGCCAGTCCAACAAAGACAAAACATCTTAACTGCTGTAAATTCATAACTTAGAGCCAAATGAGAAATCACATCTGTCTTTGATATGAGCTTTATGAAGCTGAAAATTTACCAACTCTGAGAGCACTCATTTGCTTTCTGTTCACCAAGCGCTGGGGAATTATTTCGACCAGAGCAACCTTCAGTCCTCCAAGCAGGACTAGAAAATGCCATATCTGAAATGTACAAGATACTGGCTTTATGTTTTCACACAGTATAAAAGGAAGCTATTAAGATTCATAGTAAAGACTGTTACATTAATTTATCCAAATATAGTGTGGAGGTTGGAGGGGGGGGTGTTAAAATTTGCATGTCAGCTGATGATAAAGAACCAACTACTAAAGTTCTTCTGAAGTTAAACTAAATTTTGAATGAGATCTGTTTCAACCTTTGTATCTATGGAGTAACCCAGACTCCCAGGGTGTAAAAATTCTCCAAACTTCTCCATTTGAGCCTTCTATAAACATCTGAGCCAAACTGAACTCCAAAACTATTCAGTTTGCTGTCAGATCTATACATCTTGGATAGATCAGGCTGTGTAGAATTTATCTTCTTTTTTTTTTCTGGTCAGCTAAAAAAATGGATCTAAACTAATTCACTGAAAGAGCTACCAAACTTTTAGTGATGAACAGAAAATGAAAGGATCTGCTTGCATGATCATGGATCAATAGAAAAGGACCAAATTTGAACTCTTCCTTATTTTAACCCACATTATTTTAACCCACATTGCTCAATGAAAATCCCAATAAACTCTGAGATATCTAACTCTACAAAACACTCAGAAAAACTAATCTACAAGGAATTCAAAAGCACCATTCATTGAGGGTTTTAGATTTTTTTTTAACTATATGAAATTGTAAATTCTCTTATAAATGCAGGCCTTTTTACAGTCCACAGAAGTTTTCCTCTGGCTGTAACTTTTTCAGGATTTCAGCTCCCGCATGTGTGGACCACAGAAGCACATGAGACATAACAATGTGTATAACTTCTTAATAATTTAGAAACCATTATTATTATTATTATTATTATTATTATATCATTATTTTCATACATATTAATTATATTTACAGTGTGTAAGCCAGTCTGAAACACTTTGAATCACTCAAGAACTGCTGTATGAAGGTTCTGCAGCAAATTCACCCTTTGAATTTGGTGAAACCATACTGACCACGTGATTAGTTCATTTTCTTTGTTTGCTTTCTTTATCTTTATTTACCTTTGTTGTTCTCTCATGTGGTGAAGACCTTTGAGGTTTCTTTTTTCCTTTGTTTAAGGAAATATGCTGAAATACAATGACATTTCTAATTGCAGAAATTATATGCTGTAATTTTTTTTTTCAAGTAATCTGCTGGCCTAGTGAAGAAAGGAACGTGTTCAAAACTTTCCAGGAACAACACAATGCTTTTCAGATGCATTCTCCTTCACAAGTGATGACTGTAAAGTTCTTTAAAATATTCACTGAAAGATATGGTTTACTGAAGCTACAGTGTAGTAACAGTAAATAAATTCATTTATATCCTAGAAAGTTTAAATGGCAGAACGCATATTCTTATAGAAAAAATGCATAGAACCTTTTCTGGAGTTTGACAAAAAAAAAGAGGTATTTTGATGAAAATGGAGAAAGTATAGAGAAAATACTGGCAAGCTGGGAAAAAAGTTGACATTTTTCAACAAAAAAATAATAATCATAAAACCTTTTATCTGAATTTCAGGAGCTTTCAGCTGAAATACGAAAAAAATCTGTTTTGAAATGTCACTCCAGTTCATCTTTCTGCTTTGTACATGTAACAGTTTGGTGTTCCTGGCCAGATTTCATGGCTATCAGTGCCCCAGTGGGGCTGTTGCAATATTGCAATGGATTTTGGGAAGTCACCAGTCACAAGAAACACGAGCAAGTTTGCCCATGTGGCAGACTTGGCCAGTAGCCCTAGGGCAGTAGGCAGAATACATTTCATCTCTAAGTTCCCATTATTCGTTACAACAACACTCCAAACAAATGTCTTCCTTTCAGTCAAAGGTTAGTCACTAACTTTGGCTAAGCCAAGAGCCTGAAACCTTCCAGTTTTCATAATTTTTGCTTATTATCTGTACTTCAAACTTTTCACCGAATGCACCTCTCTCTTTGATTTAAAATAAAACCAGATGGAAACTGTTCACCTCACCAAACTTACCACCAATATATTCAGTGATATCTGGGGAGCAAATTGTATAGCTCTCTTGTATATTAGATTTGTCCCAACCATTTGACCCCTGACTATGTTCTTCCTACATTGTTCTTGTGATTTGTCCTTTGTTTTCTCCATACCAAGATTTTTTCTAAACTCTTTGAGAGCTTCTCTGACTGATAGCCATAGAAAATCACCTTCCCAAGAGAGTATCCTTTTCCATAATTTTTTAATTCCTTTGGAGAACATCACCATCAAGAATAACAAAAATGAAAGGTGCATCAAAAGCCATGCTGCTGTAAGACTCAGGGTGAGAAAACTTCAGTGGATGCTAGGAACAGGTGTAACATTCGGCATCTTGTTCCCTGAAAGTTTATAACTCAAGATGGTATAATGTAATATACACATAGAAGAGGTATTGTTGTCATATATCATCAGATATGACTACAGTCTCTGCAGTGTTCCAGCTCCTTTTTCTTCCCCCATCATCTGTACAGCTAATATCAGATGATAACATTGAGTTCCACCAATTATTTACTAATGCCCTACTCAAAACTAGGGCCAGCGTGCGACATCATGCTTGCTACCTCCCTCCAGTGCCTCTTTATTTCTTTATCTATCTGTCTCCCTGTCAGATGCAATTACATACACCTTCATCTGCCTCTCATGCATATTTCTATAAATTAACTGACATACAGTCTTTTCTTTTTACAGGAAGGATTCAGAACACTACCTTTAGTCATGTGAGATAATTTACTGTATTGCTGAGAAAGCTATTTTTAAGGGTCTTGATTTAGGAATGAAAGAAAGGATAAAGCAGTTCAGTAGAAATTATCTTCTTAATGGTAAAATGTGAATTATACATTAAAGTACCACTTATTCAATGAGCTTTATTATTCTGCTTTAAAAGGCAGAGACATTTATGTGTTTTGTATGCTTAGAAAGTTTTATTAGCTTGAGTAAAAGGTCATTATTATACAATTGAATAACTGAATTTTAAATTATTGGTACTGCATTTAATATTAAAACTGCTTTTCAGATACATTTGATTATGTCAAACCTGCCTTTTAATCTTCTGTCTGGAGACCATTGCCTTGAATTGTGTACTGTTTCTGACCCACTACAGAATGATCCTAATAGACATACAGAGTCCAGTCTCACATATTCCTTGTAAATTACTGTGCATACCTCTTCAAGTCACATCACACTGGAGGCTATCTGGTGTCATATAATCCTGGATACTGATACGTGGAAAATCTCTTCAGGTGATTAATGCTATAGGTATCTAATTTTCCTGCAAAGCAGTATTTGCAGGGCTGCAGCGTTTACATGAATGCCAGACTCAGGGATATGAAGCAGACATTTAGAAAAGTTAATAATTCGTGCCTAATCCCCTCCAAGAATTATCTGTTGGTATTTCTATAAATAATTGCAGCTTTATTTCTTGTCACTAATTGAATCACATATTAATTTGTTAGGCATAGTGATCATTAAAAAGACTTGTACATTTGCTATAAATCCCATCGCATGGGTGAAATAATATGTAAAGCTAGATATAAAATATCTTGCATTTGAAAAACACATTATGCTAAAAATTCACTAAATAACTTTGCTTTGTGTATTTGTTCGCTTAATGCTCAAGAGAAAGTGGCCCTTCAAAAAGGTTTCTCATTTGCTAGAAACATAAGATTTGTCCTTGACTGCACAGTCAGAAGCTGTGGTTCCTGAACACTGAAATTCTTTATTAAGATAACAAATGTTAAACAAAGCCATCCAACATAGTGAAATATCAAGGTAGATAGCCGCAAAGTGGAATACTTTCTGGGCACTGGTCCTTCACTGTTACATTCTGTACTGTGCTGACAATGTTGGCATGGCCAAAGGTGCTGCACTTGTTTGCGTGTACCTAGGAATTACATAATTGTCTGCTGTTATCAGACTGCTGCTACCTCTGCTAAAGAGTTTTTCCCTCAACCATGGGCTGCCCATTAACTTCACTAGAAGCAGGATAAGCCTTCTACATCCTTCTCTAATTTTGAGCAAATTGTGTTCTAGAAAGTAATCATTGATTCCTGAGACTTGACATAGGATAGAAAGTACTTTTAAAGTGGCTTTGAATAGTCTTAATTAGCTCAAGAATTACAGGCTCATTCCCCTCTTACACTGCTATTACAAACATTTATATCAAGTGATTTCAACAGAGTTGCTTCAGTTTTACACTGGTGCGAGGGAAAAAACCAAGTTGCATAAATTGTTAACAGCTCTTTCATGCTGCCTTTTTATTACCAGATAAAACTTTGATGAAGGACATTCACAGAAGATCAATATGAGAAACCACAGAAGACATGGCTTTTATGCTACTGCATGATACTAAAAACCAAATAAATAAGTATTTGTTTTTGAAGCTCTTACTTAAGCCAATGATTGGTTTGATGCTGTTTTTCCTGAAAGAAATATATCACCTTTAGGATACGTACAGACTCCTGAGTAAAACTACTCCACAGCTCTGATTGCAGGGATGCAGGAAAGGGAATGGAGTGCAGTTATTCATCTAGTAATGAGCAACTTCATCTGACAGCCTTTGTTTGAGGGAATAAGGAGTGACCCTTGTTTCTTTACTTCACTGTACGCTGCTCCCGGCTGCTGTGATACACCACTGCAGGCATCCCAAAAGGCTCTGCAGGAAAGGATGCATATCTCTAAGAGCTTTGGGGAAGTTTGGGTTCTTCTTCCAAAGAACTAGGAAATTGCCTCATTGGTAGCGATCTTCACCTGTAATTTATAAAGGTCAGCACACAACAAATGGTAAACAACAAATGGTATTGAACTGGCCAGTGATATACTGTCTGTGGGCTAATATAGCTCAGCATATACTCACTGCTGAAAGTAAATTAAACATTTTCCTTGAGATTCACTTAGATAGCAGTGTTTGTTTATGTAGTGCTTCATCTGTGTATGAAGAAGTGAGCAGGAGTTCAAGTGCAACTGCAATCACATATAGTAAATCCAATCTATATTAATATTCCTCCAACCTAATAGCTGGCAAATACATGTTTCTGTACTTTTAGCAGTCTGCCTTAATTTGTTTCTGTCAAATGAAGAACAAACATTTTATCACAGTTTTGTTGTCCTTTTTTTTACCCTAAAGAAACCCAAACACACCAACATTGAAGGTTACAGAGGTGGATATTTTTAGAAAGTTTACTCTTCACACAGTTAATTAAGACCATCATAATTTACTTGCTTTCCTCCAACCGTTACTAAAGCCATCCACAGTCTTTGAAATCCAAGTATTATGAAGTGGAAATGCCTGTGCAGGGAAGTGCTCGGGTATGACTGAGTCTTGTTGACTTGCTTAATCCCAAACTCAGTGGAAACTCAGTTGTGCTCCTTTTTCTCTCTGAGGTAGTTGAAGAGGACATCCAGTCCACCCTCAATGACCTCCGGCAGGGGCCGTGACAAGGGGTTGTGGGCAATGTGGAGACCTTTGTCCATCGGGTTCCATGCAATGCGTGGCAGTCGGTGCAACAGGTAAAGGTCATCTGGGAGAGTCTGTATGGCATTGTAATCGACGTTTAATAACTCCAGAGTGGTGATGAAGCAGAGAGACCGTGGCAGGGTACGTATATTATTATTCTCTATTATAAAGATTTGCAGATTGACTAGATACTGGACACTCTCTGCGATGTTTTCAAGCTTATTGGACCCTAGGTGCAAGAAGTCTAAGCTCCTCAGTGCAAAAACACAGAGGGGAATTTGCGCAAAGCGATTGTTACTGAGGTTCAGTTTCCTCAAACTTGTCAAGTCAGTGAAGCTAAAAGGCAGTTGCGAGATGCCGTTGTGAGAGAGGCTCAAAACTTCCAGTTTCCTGCACAAGCTGAGCTCTGCAGGCACTTCTGTCAGGCAATTCATATTGACAAACAAGACCTTCAGGTTCCTCAGCAGCCCAATCTCTTTAGGCAGACACTTGAGGCAGTTGCCACCCAAGTTAAGCACTACCAGCCTGTCCAGTTTCCCCACTGAAGGAGGAATCACCACAAGCTGGTTGCGTGAAAGGTTCAGTTTCTGCACTTCAGGCAGTCCCCACAAGAAGTCAGGCGTGCTGGTCATCCCTTTCATTATGAGGCTCAAACTGACATAACGCAATCCCCGTTTCAGCAGTGACTTGGGCTCTTTTCCTGAGAGAAGAGCATCTTCCCACGCAGGCAACTTTGAACCTTTCCTCAGAAAAACCATGCTGCTTCCTCCCTCGTTCTTTGAGTGCTCAGATCCCATAACAACCTGTATCCCTTCTGAGAGATGAAGTGAGGTTTTCTTCCCTTGTAAGTGCTACGCCAGCATGCAAACACCAACAGAGGATGACCGCTTGCAAGAGGCAGGAAAGTCAAAGCAAGGAGATAGGGAGGAGCCTGTGAAGTGCATCTCAGTCCATCAGGGTAGTTTCCATAATTGCTGAGGGAAAGTTTCACTTTTGGGAGCTTATGTTGGTCTTGGTGCACAGTCTGTAATAAAATACTTGCTCCTGACTTGTGAGCAAACCTGTTTAATTCAAACTGAATGCCACGAGCCAGCTGTCACTGTCATTTGGCCTGGGCTTTATTGGACAGATATGTATCTTCACTGCAAAAAGGTCACAAGGATGCTGTATATAACTTCACGATGTCAGCTTTCCTGGCTATCTGGTACATACCATAAGTGCAGGACAATTAACAAGAGTGACTTCAAATAACAAACAAGCAAGCTATAGAAGAAAACAAGCAAACAAATAGGCCATCATTTTGATTCAGATTTAAGGGACATTTTCACAACCAGTTTTATTTTCATGTTCCTGGTTTCACTGAAATAGTTAACAGGCCACAGGAAAACTTTGCACACTGGGAAAGTGCTGGTAGACATCTCTTGTGAGTCTGTGTTTTCTGTTAAGTTAAAAAAAAAAAAAGTAATACTCATCTCATAGAAAGTGCTAGATTTAATATCCCATTTGTAATGAGGATAGGCCTTTTATTTTTCTTTTCCAGAAAGGGTACCACCTTCACTGCAGCAATGACCTTTTCCTGTGGTATCTGTGCCCACTTGGATAATTGCTTGCTACCCACGTCGTCAAATGTGAGAAGTCATACCACGCAGTTCTGCCCAAATTACTCTGTCCTAAATGTACTGTGCTACTTTAATATGTATCAGAAAGATTTTTGGGGTCTGATTCTTTTGTGCTGCAGAAAATGCAGTCACTTAATGTCCCTCTTCCTGTGAATTTTACTGTCTTTCTAGGCTATTTTGGGGTACAGGATGACTAGAAGTCAAATAGATATAAATGACATTTAACTCTAGGATAGAAGGAGTGATGGGAGAGGAAGGAAGCAGTGAGGTATATTAATAATCGACAACAGCTGAAGCTAGCTCTGCTGATGAAAGGAAATTGTATTGCTAAAGGAATATGCAGTGAGTTTAAAATCAGGGAATCTAAAAAGAATATACAAAATCTTCAGGCACTGTATAAACTAGGTGAAAATTGTAGCAAATGTTACAAGACTTTCAGGGCTTTTCCTCTCCAGTGGCTCTGTGGTGAATATGCTTTTCTGCTGCCTGAGAGATTTGGTGATGGATGTACTCTCTTCATCACTTCATTTCAGAAAACATCACCTTAAACTTCTGCTTTAGCTCAGATGCTAAAGGACTGTGCACAAAGCTGCAGCTGGGAGTAAGGGCATTCCAGCAACCTCTTTGGAGTCAGTCCCCACAGATCCTTCTTACCGCCAAGCTCCACTCAGTCTCTTCAGTTTTGGGTCCCTCATGGAGCTGCACCTGCTCTTTAGGAGAGGGGAAAGAGGGATCATCCCTTCAGTCATATCTGGTGATCCAGGTCCTACAACAGGAGAGGAGCGAGCCAGGACCAGTGAGAAATGTGAGATGGTGGTGAGATAAGTGAGCCACATAGTTAAAATGCACACCTTAAGAGGTCTGTGGCACAAAACCAACTGGTCCTGAGGCTGAAATATAGCATCCCTGGGAGTGCCTGGTTAAGTCTGAAAATGGCTGAGGCTAGTTATAGCTGTTTGGTTAGAGCAGGTTGGCAGTCTGAGACTCACAGATCCCTCCCTCGTAAGCATTGCCTGCCAATATTTGTCAGTTTACAAACAAACATTGTATTTAATTGTATCACAGCCGTAAGTGCTGATTCAGTGTTCCTGTTAATTTTCATCATCATCATAACACGCTGCCCAGAGTGGCAGAGAGAACCCTGCTGCTGTAGGTAGAGAAGCTGCTCAGTGGGGAGAGGAAACCCAGTGACAGGCTAAGCTCAAGATAGATTTGGCCTTGCATGACAGGAGAACCTAAGGTTAAATTGTGGCTCTCCAGCCCAAGCAGGTGGAGAAGTAAAAACAAGAGCCTCTCACAAGCCATGACTGTAGGTCATCTGCTCAGCTGGTGTTAAAAACACGCCTATTGTCAGAGAGCCTAAATTATTTGAATGACACAATCTTTTCTCCAGTGGCAAACACCAGGAGAAGGAAAAAGCCTTTCAGAGAGCATTTACAAAGTCAGGTATTTTCCTTCCTTTCATTTTATTGCTGGAAGGAGGAACCTGCCTCAGCTTTGCTCCGGTATCCCTCTCTGTGGCTGGGCTCACACATGTGCCCATGTCCCTGTGGTTGTTTCAGAGCTCTTCCTTCGGGAGGTCACTTTTAGTAACAAACAAAAATAAACTTAAAGGAAACACAGCCTCCCTGTAGCCACAGTCTCCCCTCTGGCCGGCCAGATATTTTTGGATGAGAATGTCGTCCCTGTATCCAAAATGCATTAGAGTTCATTGCCCAGGGACTTGGCAGAGCCTGGTCCTGCCTCTCACCACAGAAATCTCCACTTCCTAACAGCATGACTCAGCCAAAGGGCTCTGTACACTTCCCTAGTTTTGCATCACGCTGCCCATTTGAAACTAAGCCTATGATATAGCCCTGAACAGTCTGGTTCAGACTTGTTGGAAAGTTTCACCCTGGGCTCTCAATTAAACAAAAATGCTCACTCTGCTTTAGTTTCTTAGCATTAGTTGCTACTGCATTGCTCTATCTCCACTGCCTGGCAGGGCAGCAGCAGCAAGAGCAAAGGGGATTAAAAAAAGAAATTCTACATCTGCAGCTTCCATTGTCTGGCTCCCCTCCTGCCTGTGCAAGTACCATACCCGCTGCATGAAGAAAAAAAATAATTTCCTTTTCTTTGTTCTCCAACAGAAAAACAGGCTATTGAGCACGTATGCAGTTGTGGAGACTCTGAGGTAACAAAATTAAATTCCTTTCTGGAAACTGGCATAATAGCACCACAGTGGCCTCATCTGGACATCTCAGGAACTAAACTTCCGAACAAAAGGAATCCCTCTTCTGTTGGTGTCCTGGGTGGGTTTTGTCAAACACTTTCCCGTTCCCTTTTTCTGAGTTGCCTGTTGCCCTGCCCCATGCAGTGCTGTGCTGCGAGGACAGTCCGATTCCTTTGGGCTTCCCTTAGGTAACTGAGCCAATGAAACACTGACCTGTGTCAACAGAGCCTGGCAGAAAGCAGAAATTAATTTCATGCATGTAAGTTTGGCAAGGGGGAAAAAGCCCAAATGGGTGGGATTTACATGATTCAGTGTAATCGATAATGGCTTTGCAGATTAGACAAAAATGTTACAATGTAGGGGGCAAAATGACCCTAAATTTGCTGAAAACCTTTGTAGTCTAACTAATATAATAAAAGAAATTGCACTATTAGCAATAATACAAATCTGCTAAGCTGACAAAAATGACAAGCTATATTTTCTTCTGTTCTTTGACAAAGCAAATGATTAATTTTTTTGATGGAAGCGGGATTGTCAGCAGTGAAAAAAACAATAAGACAAGTTCACAAAGACTTGGAATTTTGAAGTCTATTGTCTTGGAGCTCTTTTATTTCCCTACAGGTTTGGAGTCTCCAGAGTATGCTTTGGAGACATTTTCAAGCTTTTCTCTGCAACTGCACAGGGAGGCTGATGGTTAAGAGATGATAAATAATGGTCCATTGTGGGACACGATATAAAATACACACACACACACACACATATCCATATACATATACATATATATACATAGTTAAACTATTGTTCACTCAAATTGCAAAGTAGTGGATTAGCTTAAGCAACCATTCTTAGCCAGTTTGCAGTGAGAAAGTATGTGACTGTGCTTAACTAGGCAGATAACAAGGAGGGACTTGGATAAAAACGCAGAAAAACATTTGGAACTGCCTGGTATTTACAAGACCTTGAAGCAGAGCCCAAGGAGCATGAGTAGCTGGGTAAGATGTTACAAAAACAGGGCCTGGTGTTGAAATCACTGTTAAAGAGGGACAAATAACAAGCTGGCACTCAGCCTGCTCATATGCTGGCCATACGAGGTGTGGGTGATGCTGCTAACTACTTTTTTGCAGTGCCTGAGAGGACTGCAAAGGAGCTGGGCTGGACAGGTGGGGGTTGAGAAGGAATATGTGTGTGTCTTAAAGGGATGCCCTGGAAGTGTGGTACATATTGACTCTAATGGTCCAGGCACCATGATGCATTTCCTTCTCCTGCTCAGTGAGCCAGCACCATCTGGCAGGTTGGTAAGTTTTTAAATTTCAAAATAGTCAGGTATAATAGGTTAAGGTATAATAGTGTATTTGAAAAATAAAGCACATTTGATTTGACCGTGGTTTAGTGTTCTTATCTTTGCACTCTGGTAGCTATAGACAAACCTAACACAGGCTGGACAATTGCATTGGTTTTAAATAAAATTTGAAAACATCAACTAATTACTTTCCCATAGCATTTGAGATTTTAATAAAACATCCAATAGCATCAGACTTTTAATGAAATCATAGCTGTCTTGACATACTGAACTTAAATTTCAATTTCCTACAAACTCAGATTCTGTCATGTCTTTTAAACTAGTGAGCATACAATATATACCTATAGTTTCATCAGCATTTACCTATAGTTTTATAATTGATTTTGAAGCAAATTTCGTGTTCTTGATGGAACCCAAATTTTATATAGTTCCTCTGGCTGAGCTTTATTTAAAAAGTATTAATATAATAAGGAATCATTTAAATCTTTAGGCATGGCATTTTTTAAAATTCTGAGAAGTTCAATCCATACTCTTTTGGAATAAATTTTAATTTTCATTCATTATTTAGGTCTTGTAATAAACATCTGGCTAACTGAGGATTCAGAAGCTACCCAATTCTTCCTGTGACAGGAAGGATGCTTTGGCTAAAAAGGATTAATTGGTTTCAAGTTCACCAAAACTCAACAGTCATGCTGGAGAAATGCAAATACAAATGCAGCTACAGATATATCTCTCTCTTGTGCTGTTCCTTTCCTCCTAAGTAAATAAAGGGTTTAAAAAGTGTTGAAGACGTGCAGACTGCGAAAGATATCCTCTCATCCTAGTGCTAAGGAAGAAAATTTTATAGCTTTTTAACTACTTAGTAGTGGTTTGTCAATCTTGCAGCTGTTCTGAAACACCAAGTCAAATTTCAAAGGTAATTTGAGATTTATGAGATGTGACATAAGACAGGAACAATTCTTAAAGCAATTTCAGATTTCCTGTTAATTTGTTTTTAATTATGGTGCTGTTAACAGTCTTTAATGCTTATATGTCCCTGGAGCTTTCCTGAAATGTTTTATTAAGATCCCATGTGGAGTTGCTGAATTCCATGACCCATGAAGAATTGGACCTGGAGGTGAATGACTGCCCATGCAGGGGCTCATTTAACAAGAGCTTTGGCAAAGTTTTTCTGCAGCCTCTTGAGAGAAGACAAGCACAAACTATCCATAGTATGAAATGAGAAGAAATTTGGGTTTGTGTGTCTGTGTAGCCTAGAAATGACTGGCTTGATTCCTCTCAGTAGTCAGCACCAGCAGTGACTCATGTTATATGGAATTACAGGAAGTTTTATTTCTTTTCTGCAAACTTGCAGTACTATTTTGAAATTCCAGAAAATGCATAAATGACTGGTTGATCAGCTCCTACTTCTGCCTTAATTTTCCTATGTGTACACAAACCAAATAGCGAGTGTCTCTGGCTAGACTGAACAGAGACAACTGCACTACAGTATCACCCATGTCCTCTGGGTCACTGGTTCTTCCCATGCCCGTGACAGTTTTCCCAGAGAGACATCAGAAACCACTTGTCTTAGGTGCTTTCCCACTCCTTTACAGGGAAAGGAGAGTTTAGCACATTGACATACCCTAGGGCACACCACCATCCTGCAGGAGGACGTCAAGGCCCCTGTCCTGCTTTGTTTAGTCACCTATGTACAGCTTCTGTATTTCAAATGTCTCTTATAGCCAGTATGATGATGGATTTGACACTATTTATAAAACATTTGAAGTCATTACATGGAAGATAGTATTGTAGTATAGACAGCAGTTGTTATTCTATTATTCATCAATACATTTATGAACAGTAACATCTACATTCATAAATACTCATAAAATAGTCTGTACCTGCCTGTTAGCAATATGGATGTTGGCTAAATGTTATTCCTGGTCTGTGGTTTTCCAAATCAAATTGAAATAAAGTTGGAAAAGGTTCTCCAAACAGGATGAAATAGATTTAGTATAACTGCTGCCACTGGACTGCTGCCATAGGAACACATTCACAGAGCTTTTGGAGGTCATTGTGTTCCATTTTGTACATATCATAGAAAAGAAAACAGCAGTTCTTGGGAAGTAAAAGAGAGAGCCTGACTTCTCCTTGCCTAAAGCTCATCTCTTCTAAATAGAACTGTTTCTTGGCCTGTTTCACTGAAGGAAGAGGATCATCTAAGAGTCCATCACATGCCTACATGGATGGCCTTTGTGTAGAATGGGTCAATACTTTGCCTTCTTTCTTTTTGACTTTCTTTTAGATAACAGCTCCTCCCAGATTTATTTCAGTGCCCAGAGCAGATTCTGTTCAGCTGCCTGTGGTGTACAGCCCCCAGCTCTCTGAAGCATTCTGTGACAATGGGCTATGCGTCAGTCGGGGATAAGGGAATATCCCAACCTCTCCTGAAGCTCTTGCTCAAATTAGCAGGGTTTTCTTAAATGTCTGTGGCCTCAGAGGATCCAAAAAGAAGTATGACTCTATGGTCTGCTGGCAGAACTCCTGGTCCCTCCTCCAAAGACTGTATTTTACATTTAATGGGTCATTGTAGCTACCTACTTTTTTTGAATCTGAAAATCCATACTCTGTTCTAGAAACAAAAAGCAGAGATGACCCTAAGGGTCCCAAGCAGAAACAAACATTTCCATGGGTCCTAAGCATAGTACTTGCTCTTTAGAGACAGATGGGATTTAAGTTAGACCATTAACTCAGCATTATCTTGTAAGAGTCTTACAGATTCTCCCTGCTCAATCTGCCAATACACTGATTTTGATAGAATGTTTTTGGAAAAAACTAATTATTTTATGGCATTGTTAACATCTCTGTGTCCTGGTTCCATAAGGTTTTGCATGCCACAGTGAAGACCAGGTGATGGAATGTTATGTATATTGCAAAGTTCATTTGTGCCATGCCCACATCCTTCTCTATATTTTAATAATTTAAGTGTGTTAAAAAATGCTGTTGTATCATTAATTGTTCAAGGATAAAGCCAGAGGGAAGTTATAAACTTATTTTAGAAATAAAATATGACACTAAATGATCCAGTTTTTCATGCCTGATTTTGTATTTAAAATAAACATGTGCTTCTCCAGTTGGAAAGTACAAGCCCTTTTTATCTTAGTCATCATGAAACTTGGCAAATCAGTGCTGCACAACAATGTGACCCAGTGTGAAGGGGTGTAGGTATTTCCATCCAGAGTCCATTACAATAATGATTGCAAAAAAAAGAACTTAGGAAATAATTCAATCAAAGCTGCTGTGGAGCCTTAATCCCAGATCCATGCCTCTTACACAGATTGTACTGATATAACTAGAAATTCTACATTTACCTTCATAGGCCTGATAAATGATAAAACAGAATCTAATTAAAACTCCCTAAACCACATTCCAGTGTCTCAGTTTGGGATTTATTAGACATTATCAGATGAAAGGACAGATATCACCCTAGATTTTTGAAGACTCAATGCTGACAATTAATAGCTTAACTTTTAAATTTCCAAGCTCTAACTTAAGGAAACATATTGGATGCTTAGCTTCAAAGGATTTGAATGAACAAATAAAACTTCTCAAGCAATCAGTAAAGCAGTACATATCGTATTATTAGTAAGATAGGGATATTTGAAATCCTATGAAATAATATAGGTCACTGTATGGTCAAACAAAGGCTGATGAGATCTGAGTAAAGTTGCAGTTAAGGAGAGCTAAGGACGTCACACAGAGCACAGCCCTGAGGCAGAATATATAGCCCAGTAGGTGAAGAAAAGCACATGAAAAGCAATGTGCATTTAAAAAATGCCTTAAAAGTAATAATATAAAGCAAATCAAAGGGAAAATAATATCTTCAAGCTCAAGTACAGGCAAAAGAAAAAAGAAAGGAGAAGAAAGGCACGCCCATAACTGTCATCTTTCTTATTTTACAGCTTATAATGAGCAACTTCCCAATAGAGAGAATCAGACATGAATCTGTTCTGTACCTGAACATCACAAGAGATTAAATATGGTGTACAACCATGGGGTTTCAGCAATTATTGGACTGTGGGAAGACAGGATATTGCAGTTAATGATTCCAGCTGGGGTGGAACAACGTAGCTTTTGGCAGTCATGGAGGTAGGCAGGAGGGTGAGGACTGATGCTCTGATGTGTGGCCAGGTCAGCTAACAACGAGGCAAGTATTTTCAAATGGATGGAAAATGCTGTGTGGCTTAAAACAAATGCAAATGGCAATGCCAAAATTTAAGAATGAAATTAAAACCAGAGGCTGGATTGGAGTGAACAGGGCAACGGAGTTTACTTTTAATCTTATCTTTCTGGCCAGGGGAAGATGACAAGCAATATTAGCTGAAGATTTGAAACAACAGTGCCAGCCTATGCATTTGTCATGAAAATTTACCTCACACAGGGGTCAATAAACTGATGAAAGCCATACTATGATATGGTTGTGTATACAATTTGGAGACTAGACCTAGTGAACCATATTGTCTCATCTCATGCTGTGGTCTTAAATCTGACCTCTTCTCTTACTGCCTTCAACTCCCCTACATGTGCAAAATTCAGGAGCATTGGTTCACAGGCCAGTGCATTCAGATTGTCTTTGGTGCTGATCTACAAGTTTTCTGCCTCACTGCATTTCACTTTTAGTTTATTGGATTTGAAGAAATGTAGGCAATCAGAGGAAAATGCAATTATAGCAGAGTTGCAGACGGTTGTTTTCCAAGTGATAAGAAATCTTATCCGTAGATTGGGCTGGGCGCAGATATAACCTGGGCTGATGGGCTCAGTGCGATATGCTGGCAGATGCTAGCAGAGGGTTATAGCCTGTTTCCCTCTCTCATCCATGGAAATGGATTCAAGTTTTCCAAGGTTAATGGACTTTGCTAAGCCATTTCATGAGTCCAGGCTGAATGTACAATGCATTACAAATGTCTCAATTGAGTCAATTTGGCAATCCAAAAATGAATATAGCTACACAACCTTTCTGAGGCATGTTTAACCAGCAACCTGGAAACCATTAATGCTCCATGGTTTTAGGCAGGTAACATGTCAGGAGTACGGGTTTTAGCAGCTTCACTTTAAAAACCAGTGGTACAATGGAACAGCAAGAAAAAATATCTCTTTGTATACTGTTTTTCCCTACCCCTCAAATCTTGGTGTCATAATGCTGGAGTAATATCGGGTAATATATGATGACAAAGGAATAGTGATATTCCCCAACTAATAAGGCAGAGCACCATTTATCTGCAGCCACCTGCTCTTGAACTTCTCTACCTGCACTTTTTCACTGTCTCACTCCAGAGTAAACTATGTGCAATACAAGTGGAAAAAAGCTAAGTGTGCTTCCTTGGGTGGAAACTGATACGGAAATACTGAATGTTGTCTGCTACCTGACAAAAATACTGATCTAAAAATATTCTACCTTCCCCTCAAACCCTCATTTTATATCATAAATGAAGCATGAGCAGACCCTAGAAAGATTGAAGCAGAATGTCTACTGAATTTATGATTAATAACCATGTCAGGTTTTATAACAGCATCCTTATGTGGACACAGCTAATGGCCTTAACATTGCTTCCAGAATCAAAATTGAATGGTTGAGCAGACTTAGCCTCAGGAAGGCCCATGGTGATAAGGGAACCATCAGAGAAAATAGGTGTATGCATTTTTCAACCTGTCAAGTGAAAAAAAATCACAGATGATGATAAGTCAAGGATATGCCCTCTTATATATGAGTTGTACAAATGTTTGTGCTGAACAAGGTTGCCTTCTAAACAAGAGAGATAAAGTGAATGTAAACAGAAAAAAGATGCATCATTATCCCATATATTACATTCACCCAAGAGCAATAATTACTCCGAATCAGCATTTAAACAAGAAAGGAGGGTTTTTTGTGCTGCTCAAAGCTGTTTTAAATTTCAAACCTCATAAGAAATGCAGGAAGAGAGAGGCACACAGGTAGGTGTGGCAAAAAAGGGGGGCAAAAATTTGGATAGAGAAACATGTAGATTTAAGGATTATGTAGATTTTTTTGGAAAATTTCCCAGGGCTCTAGGAACTGAGCCAGGCTGTAGCTACTGAGGATTGGGAAACTAAACTGGAGAACAGCCTAAGGGCCTGCCAGTCTGATGTTAGTTTGCCTTTCTCCGAGGCACCTGCTGCTGTCTTTACTGCTTAAGATGGAACTGAAAGGACTTTGCACCAGCCAGCTCTCAGATGGAAAGACCCAGATGTCAAACTTATTTATTTTCTGTTTCTAATTAGCAAAACTCTGTGTACATGTATGGACATGGGTAAGATGGAACGCACTATCCAGGCATCACTGAAGAGCATGGAAAGAGGGACTGTCATTGGAGTTGTCTATGTGCAACATCTAACATCTGCTGAAAAAAATGATAACAAATTTTATAAGATATTCTGTTGGTATGTAATAAGCACAGCTTTACACCGCTGATTTGAGAGAGTGTCAGCTGTGATATGGTAGCAGTTTCTCTCTCATTTCACAGCCTGGTAAGCTTTTTCCTAACTAGCTTCTGGAGGGTGTTGTACTCTCTGATGCAAGCAGGTCTATATTTCCTCCACTACTAAATGTGCAATTTGTAGGAAATATTAATTTTCACTATCACAGCGTTTTCTTGAAAAGAAAAGAAATAGAATGAGGCAAGACACTATACCAATAATCCCCAGACTCCTCCTGATGTGCTCCATGGTGAATGGCTTCTCAATCCACCCATGACCATTATTTCCACTGCACAGCTCAGCTTTGGTAGTGCCGCATTTGCAGTGGCAGGTCTACTTTTCTCTGCTCTCTGCTGACTTGAAGGCAAGAGTGACCCCCTGATAAAGACTTGCTTCCTGAGGCATTTAGGCAATTTGGGGGGCTTCCAACACAAGCACAGAGATATGAGCTTTATTTCAGACATAAAAAATACAGTAGTATAATGAAAATGTTATTTAAAAAAATAAACATAGTGCTAAGTATTACTATGACACTGGTTATACTTCTTCATAGGTGGCCACTATTTTCATAAGGTATAGAGCTTACACTGTATATTGTACACAATTATTAATATTCTTAAGCTCTAGAATTAAATAATATTTTTATGCAATCCATTGCTTTTTGATAATTTGAGAGTATCTGTGACTGTGTGGACACATTTTGTATTCTGGGACTTTACCCAGCCAAAAATATTTTCTAAATAACAGGCCAAATTCAGAATCAATGTCAGTAAATGCTGTTTATTTTGAAAGTCACACCTGTTAATTCTCAGTGGAAATGTGACCCTCTGGCTTTGCATCTTAAACATTCACACTTACCTCAACATTAAAAACAGGGCAGCTTTCTCACAGAGGCTTACAATCACATCATTGCATCTCTTCCATGCTTCTGACACTAGAAAGAGTTCTGTCTACTGATTAACAGGAAATGTTACCTGAACAGGCTAATTTCCTTTTATTTAAATTCTTTGTTGACATTTTAGTAGCAAATAACTGTACAACATCTGTTGAATTTGTTCAGTTCCTGTGGAAGTTAAGACAGAAATGTTTGAGTCTCTACATCTTCATTGGACAGAAATTTCTGGTGAACTGGTAAAAACAGATGAGGAGAATCCTGAAGCACTCAATTATTATTTTTTCCTCAGTCTTCACTGGCAATCTCACTTCCCACACTTTTCATGTGGATGGACTTCAAGACAAGGACTGGGGGAGTAAATAATCTCCTAGTGTAAGAGAAAATAATGTGCATGACCACCCGAGGAACCTGAACATACAGAAGACCAGCGATCTGATGAGATGCATTCCAGAGTGCTGAGGTAATTGGGTGATACAGTTGCCTAGACACTCTCCACCATATTTGAAAAGTCATGGCAGTCAGGTAAACTCCCTGGTGACCAGAAAAAGGGGAACATTTTGCCCATTTTATAAAGGGTAGAAAGGAGGACCAATTTGGGAGCTACCAATTTGTCCCTGTGCCTAGGAAGATCATGTGCCTAGGAAGATCATGGAACAGATCCTCCTGGAAGCTAAGCTAAGACACATGGCAGACAGGGAGGTGATTCAAGATAGACAGCACAGATTCTCAAAGGGCAAGTCCTGCCTGACCGATCTAGTGGCTCTCTATGATGAAGTGATGACATTAGTGCACAAGGGGAGAGCTACAGTTGTCATCTATCTGGACTTTGGTAAGGCCTATGACATAGTCCTCTCCAACACCCTTCTGTCTAAATTCAAGACAGATGGGTTTGGGAGATATGGATTTGATAGGCAGAGCATTCCGTGGATCAGAAAATGGTTGGGTAATCACATCCAGCAGGTAGTGGTCAACAGCTCTATGTCCAGATTGAGATCAGTGACATGATGTTCCTCAAGGTTCTATATTGGGACCAGTATTGTTTAATACTTTCTGCAATGACATAGACAATAGGATAGAGTGCAACCTCAGCAAGTCTGCAGATGACACCAATCTGAATGGTGTACTTGATGCCCAAGAGATGGGATGCCATCCAGAGAGACCTGGACAAGCTTGAGAAGCAGGCCCATGTGAACCTCATGAGGTTCAACAAGGCCAAGTGCAAGGTCTTGCACCTGGGTTGGGGTAAGCCCTGGTATCAATACAGGCTGAGCAATAAAGGGATTGAGAGTATCCCTGCTGAGTAGTACTTGGGAGTAGTGGTGGATGAAAAACTGGACATGAGCCAGCAATGTGCAGTCATAGCTCACAAGGCCAACCATACCCTGGGCTGCATCAAAAGAAATGTGGCCAGCAGGCTGAGGTACGCACCTTCACTCTGCTCTGGTGACATCTAACCTGGAGTGCTGTGTCCAACTCTGGAGCCCTCAGCTCGGGAAAATCATGGACCTTTTAGAGCAGGTTCAGAGGAGGTCCACAAAAATTATCAGAAAGATAGAACACAACTCCTATGAAGAAAGGCTAAGGATGTTGCGGTTGTTCAGCCTGGAGAAGAAAAGGCTCCAGGAGGCCACATTGTGGCCTTTCAATA
>WAAB01012048.1:0-39069 GCA_013389865.1 Piaya cayana | reverse complement strand
AGAGATGGGATGCCATCCAGAGAGACCTGGACAAGCTTGAGAAGCAGGCCCATGTGAACCTCATGAGGTTCAACAAGGCCAAGTGCAAGGTCTTGCACCTGGGTTGGGGTAAGCCCTGGTATCAATACAGGCTGAGCAATAAAGGGATTGAGAGTATCCCTGCTGAGTAGTACTTGGGAGTAGTGGTGGATGAAAAATTGGACATGAGCCAGCAATGTGCAGTCATAGCTCACAAGGCCAACCATACCCTGGGCTGCATCAAAAGAAATGTGGCCAGCAGGCTGAGGTACGCACCTTCACTCTGCTCTGGTGACATCTAACCTGGAGTGCTGTGTCCAACTCTGGAGCCCTCAGTGCGGGAAAATCATGGACCTTTTAGAACAGGTTCAGAGGAGGTCCACAAAAATTATCAGAAAGATAGAACACAACTCCTATGAAGAAAGGCTAAGGATGTTGTGGTTGTTCAGCCTGGAGAAGAAAAGGCTCCAGGAGGCCACATTGTGGCCTTTCAATACCTAAAGGGGGCCTGTGAAAAAGATAAGGGCATTCTTTTTTAGCAGCATGTTGTGACAGGGCAAGGGATAATGGTTTTAAACTAAGAGGGTAGATTTAGACTAGAAGGAAGAAATTTTTTACTATGAGAGTGGTAAAGCACTAGAACAGGTTGCCCAGAGAAGTAGTAGGTGCCCCATCCCTTGAAAAATCCAAAGTCAAGTTGGACAGGGTTCTGAGCAGCCTGATCTAGTCGATGATGTCCCTGCTTGCTACAGAGAGCGTGGACTAGATGAGCTTTAAGGGTCCCTTCCAACTCAAACTCTTCTATGATTCTACAATAATGCTGTGACACATTGTGGGAATATCTGTTATTCAGAGATATGTTGAAGCTGGAACCTTCAGCATCATTTAGTGTCTTTGGGCATTGTCCACCACTGTCTCTGTGTTTCTTGCTCTTCCAGTTGGTTTTGGACTGCCTAGAAGCACAGCAGATTTTTTAATAGCTAAAAAGCCATAGCATGAAAGTACTTATCTGTTTTCAAAACAGGTGATGCCATTTGGAAACAACAAAATAAAATGTTCAGAGCTCTGTGAATGAAAGGTTTTGAGCAGTTGTGCTCTGGCTAGAGAGGAGCATTCAGTTCCACACACAGCATCTGGTCTGCCCTTAAATCATGTCCCAATTACAGCTGCCTCTTTCTCCTCTCCCTCTGGAGATGAAGAAGCCAAAGACTGGCGAAGATAGAGGAGGCAGCACAGACATGCTCTGCCCAGTGGCATGGATGTGGTTAGGAACCTGGGAGATTGGAGTAGAGCTGTTGAGTGCTTGTTGTGACCTGAGGCCTTTATTTTGGAAGCATTACTCCTGGTTTAGATATGTAAATCCTAGATTATGCATCTTGTATCCATGATACATTGGTGGATCGCACTTTGGTTTTAACCAGGGTGAATTTCTGCAGGTCCAATATTTCTTTTTCTACCTCTGCCCTGTGAAATATTGTCCGTAAAGTGGAAATGTAGGATATTGGCTCTTCAGAGGACTGGGGTGTCATAATTTAACCTCAGTCAGCAACTAAGCACCACACAGTCACTTGCTCACCTACCCCACTTTGGTGGGATGGAGAATTAAAAACTAAAACTCAAGGGCTGAGATAAAGACAGTTTAATAGAACAGCAAGAGGGATAATGATAATAATAATAATAATATACAAAACAAATGATGAACAATACAATTGATCACCATGCAATAACTGATGCCCAGTATGTCCCTGGGCAGTGATTGCCACTCCCCAGCCAGCTGCCAAGTTTATATACTGAGCACGGTGTTGAATGGTATGGAATGTCCCTTTGGCAATCCTGGGTCAACTGTCCTGGCTATACTCCCTCCCAACCTCTTGTGCACCTTTCTGCCAGCAGAGCATGAGAAGCTAAAAATTCCTTAATTTAGTATAAAGCAACTACTTAGCAACAACTAAAACCATCAGTGTGTTATCAACATTATGCTCATAGTAAATCCAGACTATATCACTATACCAGCTACTAGGAAGAAAATTAACTACCACAGTGGAAAACAGGAAAACAGGGAATCATGACAGCAGAAATGTAAGTGCTCCAAACCCACTTCCTCACAGTGCCTCAGCCCTGATTTAGAAAGATCACTTTTAGAGATAAAAGGATAATTCAATCATCATTTAGTTTCTTTTCCTCTGGGACTCTCAGCCAGGAATGATTTATTGAAAACTGTCATGATAGCTGTTATGTTTCAGACACTTTTGGAAAGGCTCTTTCATAATGTGTAGGCAATTTGCATGGGAATAAAAATTAACTTTATTTTAAAGACAGGTGTTTTAAAATATGTATTAGAGGAATAAAAAAGGCATTTGAATTTAAACTGAACAGCTATTAGCTTCCCCCAATAGCCTTTTTTAGTAATAATTGCTTGTTAATTATTTACTGCCAGCAGAATTTCTGATCTCAGGCAAAATTATTTGGCTTTGTTGGCTTTTCTGCAGTTGCTACTGCGAAGTCTGGCATATGGCAATTCCAAATTCCAGGCTCAGTTATTTACATTTTTTTTCCTGTGGTGAAGTTCAAACTGACTTTAATAAGAGATTTTCCTCAGGAAAGGATGTGGAATTTATTATTTTGTCAGTATTATGCAATATTACACAAAATATATGGAAGTAAACCCCATTCTTTTGGAAAAACAATTAAACCCATGAACTTTGAAGGCATGCTACTTGTTAAATGCTAATAAGCTAGACCTGTGTGATGCCAGGAGGAACTAAATATAAAAACTTTTGAGCAAATAAAAGACTCCATGAAAGTTATTTTTCTTTGTTTTTCAAAGAAATGAGGCTCAATTTGGCATTTAGATGAAGCAAAAGATAGATATTATGTCTCTAAATGTCATGAAATGCCATAGCCAAGAAGTACCCACTGTAGGACACGGTGCCCCCTGCTGTACATACAGCATTCATTTTTGACCTTGCATGTGAGCTACTGTATCCAGTTGCACCCCTCTCCCATCCACCCTTCAGCAAGCTTCCCTGGACTCTTTACAGAAATGCTGTCAGGGGAACAGTGTGTGAAATAAGCCTGATATTGTCAACCTTCAGGCACTATATGCAAGAGGAGGAGGTTCAAACAGTCAGTAAGTTACGTAAGGAAGGTGGAAAATAAATGTGTAAAACTCACGCTTTATAAAATAAACTAATGTTAAACTGTTCAGGAGCAGGACAACTCCCTTACAGACAGCCTATCTCATCATTTTTTCCGTTAGAGTGGCTGTATTGTCTGCCTGAAGAATCCAGAGCTGCCCAGCCTCTTGCCGGGTACTGTCAGCACGAAGCCCAGTCTGCAGCAGCCAGCAGCAAAATCTCAACAAAACAGAACCTGTTTTTTATGATCTGCTTTGTGAAAGGTCTGAAAAAACCGCAAAAAGTTACCAGGAAAGAGGAAGTTGTTGGGCTCTGTTTTGCTAATAAGATGTTGCATTGTTTTCATTAGCATGTTAAAGCAGATGTTAAGAGGAAAGGAGTTAAACGTTTTGACTTGTAGTTTTACAGTGCCATCCAGTGTCTGTTTTAAATGACTGCAGAATAAAATCTGGGAAACTGAGCTTTCTAGAAGGTTTCACGGTGTAGCAAGATTTGCAGTTTTGAATGAAATAGAACATAGGTCTTAAAAGTGCAATTACATTAAATTGATTAACCACAGTTTATACTTTTTTAATAATTAACTTCTTAGTGCAAGTATTTACTCTTTAATAAGTTTTAAGTACTTCTCTATTTTTAAAACAAATACGTTAGTTTTATTGGTATTACAATTTTCATTTAAAACCAATTAAATTTCCTGTGAGAACACAATCCACCGAAGTGCAGCCTCATCACAAATAACTTAGCAGTGTCTGGAAATTGAATTAGAGCTAAAAAAAATCCCATTAGTATATTCTTAACATACAAGTTAGTGATCTGGTTTGGGATTTAAAGTTTGGGGTTTTTTTCCTTGTGTTTGTGTCTTGTGCTTGTGGCATCATTGTCAGGCCAAGTAATTGAATCCTATATATTTACATCATCAGCTTACAGGGTTTATAGAGTACTTTGGAAAGTTACACTATAAAATATTCACTAATAGTCACTGTGTAAACTCTGTGCTGATTTGCTTATTTTACGATTGGCTCGTTTTCAGTCAGCCTTTGTCAAACAACTTTCAGTCTTCTGTAGTTCCTGATATTTTATAAAAAATCCTATAGCAATCATACAATCATAGAATGGTTTGAATTGGAAGGGACTTTAAAGATCATCTAATTCCCCCTGCCAGACACCTCCCACTAGATCAGGCTGCCCAAGGCCCCATTCAGCCTGGCCTTGAACGCTTCCAGGGATAGCAATAATAGCTGTTTTTCCTGTTCCTTGTTAACATTTATAAAAGAGTAGTAAAAACAGAAAATAAATTTAGTTGTATTTTGCATGCAATACCATTTTTTTGTTTTTTTTCTCCCTAGTTTTACAAATTAGAAAAACTGGGGAAAAAAAGAGAGAAACAGCTTCATGGGCAGCTCAAACTCAGATACAAATGTTATTTTCAATGCTGATGGTGCTTCATAACAGAGGGGTGCATTCCTGGGCATACCTGTGGCAGGGTCACCTATGGCTGCACGATAGTGGAAGAGAAAGGGGAAGGAGAAGAGAGCTCTGTGCGGTTGGGAAGGAATTTAAATTGCTACTCACAGGATGTCACCTCTCCCTGCTCCCTGCAGATGGCCAGAAATGTGCAAGGAGGAATCCAGGGATGGTATAGACCGTGCTGCAGTGTCACTGCAGATAACCATTCACTCAAGCTTGATAATGTTTTCATTTGTTTAAACACAGGCATTTATGGATTGAAGTCAAAGACAAGATAGGGAGCTCACTTCCTAAGTTCTCCCCTCATCAAACTGATTGGCTTTGTGTCTCCTTCTCCAAAACAAACCTCTAATTAGGAATGGAGTTTACACAGAAACACTACTTTAGTAAATATAGCCTGCCAATCCATCCATCATGTGTATAATATTTATGTAGATGCAGTTGTCTCTTGCTATGCAATTCAGATTCCAAACATTGCCGGAATCTCATACATTTTTAATTCTAATTATTTTTAAAGAGGAGCTGATACCTCACTAGATATTAAAAACTGTTAAATTGCTTCTTCAGTGATGGCCGTTTGTTTACACAACACAAAAGGGCCAGCAAATGCTACTGTCAGGCTCAGTAGCATTTAACACTGAGTTTGTGCTGTAAACAGCTATATAAGTAGAAAATGAATCAGAAAATAAGTTCTAGTCACTGTAATTTAACTTGACAGTAATTAAAATAAGATGGCCCCATAAACCCTGACTTTTTGATCATATTTATTTATCTATGAATTAATAGGTCATCTGATATCCTGCATTTTCTAAGTCAGGCTACTCTTTCAACTCAGCTTAAAGACCAATTCCATAACTACATGTAGTTACTTCAATTAAAGTGTATATAATTAAAAATCATATACTTCAAATAATACAGAATTAATTTTAAAGATAAAATGTAAACATTAACTCTGCTTTCTTTCTACATATTAATGGTAATGTTTGAGTAGCATAGCATTAGCTATACAGCATTAGAAAGGTGAAGCACAGAGATTTCCAGACTACATCATTCTTTTTTTTTTTTATCCACCTGTGAAAATTTGGTTGAAATACGTGCAAGGTTACCCATCAGGTAGTAGGAAGCTACATTCACCTGCTTCTGTAGGAAGGAAGAATTACTGCTTGTTTTGAAATGATGCTCCTTGAACCTCACATTAGGCATCCAACATAGTTTATATTCTTTTGTTGTTTTTCAGATAGCTTCTGGTTTCAATCCTAGCTAGGGCTAATTTCTTTAAAAATGCAAGTGGTAAATTATTCAATTTGCTAGTTAATGGTTTTCTAGATAGGTGTAAGGCATTTTCTTGCTCTAGCAGAAATGGCAGCTCAGATTAAAAAAATAGCGTGTATTATGTGCATATTTCCTCCTACATTAATAAAATTAAATTGCCTCTTGAATTAGATTCTATGGCAAATTTCTATAACAGAAGCTTAAAGCTGACATAAAATTCATGTTTAAGTGCATAAATTACTTCATTTTAAAAACTACAGAAGACAACTGGATATGTTCATTGTTGCACAAGTTGAACTAAGGTCACACTTTCAAGCTCTTTGCTTTCATCTTGTGCTTTCTTGAAGTATCATTTTTTACATTATCTTTAGACATTCTACCAAAACCAAAATAATAGAATCATAGAATAACCAGGTTGGAAGAGACCCACCAGATCATCGAGTCCAACCATTCCTATCAAACACTACTTCACTAATCTCACAAGAATGCCTTCATTTAACATCAATATTGTATAGGCAGGTGTATGTCTCTGGGCAACAAAATCCCAGCACTTTCTGTTAAAAGCTCAACCACTGGAACAGCATTGATGCCCTGCAGAACTTTTCCCAACTGCATACCTGACCACACTTGAGAAGAAATGCTAATTCACTGAAGAAAAGATTAAAGGTTAAGATTAATTGAGTAACTCTTATTTAATATTTTTGTAAAATAATAAAGAAACAAAAGTTAGTCACAAATTTTAATGTGCTCTCACAAATAGAATGTGGTTTTAAATTATGAGGAAATTATTATATAAATTCTCTGTACATTCAGAACTATGTGAAATGTTAGGAGCAGAAATTAAATGTCATTCAGTTTGCATAACTCTGTGAGAGCCAAGTTATATTCTCTCCTCCTCCTAACAAAAACGTTGAAGTGATGGGTTTGTATCCTTCAAGTCCCACAAGTCCTTCTCAAAATCCAAGATCAGTTTGGAGATGATCAGTAAGATTTTTCCTGCTGTTAACAGTTAAAACTTGTTCCTTATGCTATAGGTGTCTGTCATTAACTTAACTGTGGCTGTTGCTTTGGCTGAATGTATTAATGGAGACTTCAAGCTCTTACAAATAGTTTAATCAGAGTGTAAAGAAATGTCCCGTGCCCAGACTGGGAACAGCATAATGGAAGGGTGGTTATTGATTGCTAGCAGAGATCAAATTGCATTCCCTATTGCCTATGGGTTCCACCTTTTTCATCAAAAGAAAAATTAATGTGAATACCCTGTGATTCTGGGGAGGAGGAATACCTTCACCATAATGCAGTATACCATCCAATCGTTCTTGTTGGGCAATAATCACAATATGCAGCCTGCGAGGTGTTTACAGAAAACATGCTGAGTCTTGCCTTCAGCACCATTGATGCCAATGAGTGGATTCTAGCAGGAAAAGGGCAGAAACAAATCAAGGGAAAACCACCATTGTGGTACCAGTTCAGCTCTATTAACCTGTTTTCAAACCATGTAAAACTTTGCAGGCACAGCTTCCTGCTACCCAGTATCTCTTCCACCTCCATCTCCTTACTGTTGGTCATGAAGAGCCAAGAATTATGAGACATGTCTTCACAGTCAGGTGCCAAGGTATGATTCAGACATGTGGTATATTTACCACAATATAGTGAGACAGTTCTGCATATAATTTCAGAACAGGGGACCTGTGGGAACGATGTTGCTTGTAGTGGCTCTATCCAACTGCATGAAAGCAGGGTTCCTAAGATGAAGAGATCTAACAATTACTATCTATGTTACTTGCAGGAATGATTGACAAGATGGACTCCAGACAGATGTAAAGCAGAGATGTTTATTGTTGCAACTTACAGGTTTATATACCTTTGCTCATCTGTCCACGTGCTCCCCATAGCATCCAGATTGGCCCAGGCCTATTGTCCACATGCTTGCAAGCACCAGCATCAACAGTTGATTGGTTGACTTCCAAACCCCCACACCCTGCCCCTAAATGCTATCTCCACCCTGATTTGTATCTCTGATGTTCACCTCTTTGTTCAGCTTCCAGCTCTTACAACCCAAGGTCAGTTCAAGAACCCCAAGTCAAAGAAGTATCAAACAGGTCTAGCTTGCTATCACTGATTCAAACAGTTACTCTACTTATTAGTGTCTTATTATTAAAGCACTTCTAGGATGCTATCTAGTGTTCTGACTTTCTTAGTGAGATCAGGAAAGGACCCTAAATACTCTTCATGCAAGAATAGCAAATGATAATACTTCTCTGTTCTCCTAACTGCTGCCCACATCTTCTTTTTTTGCTAGACTTTTGGCCTCTTTGTTGTATTGTCCAGTGCCTGGTTCCCAGCAGCCTGGCAGGAAGTGTCTGGACTTGCTACCTTTCCCATCTGGACTAGATAATGTTTTGTAATAGATGGAGTTGATTGGTTGTTCACAGTCCTTGAGAGCCTAGAGGGAAGGGGACTACTAAACCTAAGTGCTGTAAGCATGAGGGAGATAGAGGTGTGTGAAAGTGGGAGCAGGTAGCAGGCATGAGTGATAACTCTCTGTGTTGTAGGACTTACTGTTCTGGGAGCAGAGTAAGAATTTACACAGTTGTCTGTTTTCTTTCTTCAGCTCACCCTTTTTTGCACCTAGACTGTCCTGGAGTGCCTGCTTTTCTACAAAGCCAGCCCTCCTCTCTGGCAAGCAGTTAAGTCTGGACAATTCCTGAGTTCAGTGAAGCTTGTACCATGGAGCTGGCAAGCCCTGGAGGGACCATGTGCCTAGTGGCAGCTCTCATGGTGCCTTTTCTGGCCAGGTGGGAGGCATTCAGTTTGCTCATGTCCCTTCCACTGGCCTGTGACAGCTTTGTGCACGTTTGTGCAACAGTTGTTTCCCAGGTTCCTCTGAAACAGCAGATTTTCTTTAATCCTTGTAGAAGAATGGTCTTTCATCATCATGGCTTTGTCACCTCAGAGCCAAACTATTATAACGTAGATTTCAAGTTACAGCTTGAAATCATTTTTAGGAATAGAAAGGGCAAAGATTTTTGATGCCAAAGCAGAGCATCAGGCTACCAGCTGAGGAACACCAGGAGGGAACAGGGACATGCCTTGGCCTACACCTCCTTCCTTGGGTTGCCCTTTCAGACTGCAGAGGCAATACCTCTGCTAAGGGGAAGTCATGAGCAGGGTATGCTGTGAAGAGCCTTTTGCTTTGAATTTACTCCTCTCTTTGGTCTGTCACCGACCAGATTTATTAACCTCTTCTCTGAGGAGGGAGAAAAGCACTTGAAGGATTCTGGGGAACAACTGAGGAGTTATCAAAACCAGCTTTTAGTAGTGGCTGAATGTTTATTAGAGGCAGACAGGCAGTTTACTGTACTGTTTTTTCCTTCTGTTTACAAGTGATAATTATTTGCAGAATGCTGTTGCAGAACACTTGGGTGTTATTTATGAGATAATGAGGCAGAGATACAGAAAAAGCCAAAAAAAAAAAAAAGCCAACCAAAACCTAGCTAAAAATTAAAGACACTTTGTTGTACAATACAACTATTGATAAAAACCTTATTTAGCCACTAAATATAGGTCTGAGTGGGAATGACTGGTTATATCAGTATGCCTTCTTCTGGAAACAAATTCCCTACCCCAGTTCCAGCAGATATATTGTCAATGGTGTTCACAGTGTAGAAATACCCCAATATGCAGTGAGGTGAAAGGATCATTGAGAGTGGGAAGGGTGGTAAATTGGGATGATGGGATGTGCAAGTTATTAAATTTTATAGATGAGGAAAAGCACATCACCATTGACAGCTATGAATGGCCCTGCTGCCCTCTGGGATCAGGAGGTGACTTCATGCTCCTGAGGGGCCAGAAGGGGACATGCTATTAACACAATAGCTCTGCCTTAAGCACAGTGACACAGACAAAAGCTGAAAAAACATGTTTGGTGTTCACTTGGAGTTTACATAGGTGCAGGACAGCACAGCAGCTCCATTTATAGTCTATGTTTTTGAGCTTTCTCCAGTCTGAATTCTCCCAAACCTCTGTTTTTGCCAAATAATGTTTTTATCCATAGGTTGTTATCCACAGATGGCTAGATTTACTTATTTACTTTGTGCAACATCATCCTAAATATTTTCCATTCCTTTGCAACTGAAGCACTTAATCCTTAAGGCAATTCTAATTCATGAAAGTTGTTGAAAGAGAAAACAAGATTTAAAGAAGTTCCCTGGAACTACATTTCTCAGCATTTTCTGGGCATTTGCAGATAACTTTTTTCTTGGCGTACATACCAAACTTTTTTTCACTTTATTTGGGAGTAAATTTTAATTAGCAAACAAATAAGTGTGAGGTATTCAAAAAATATCCTTTCTAAAGCTTGCACCATCTCTGTCTTTCTTTTAAGGGAAGTTGGAGCAGTAGCAAGTTAATTGCTTTACAATATAAAACTCTCCTGTGCTATTTTTGTTTGCTGTGCTACTATAGATGTTAAGCACATGTGATATAGTAGTGCTCAGAGTTTAGTTTATGCAGATGGTTTTGGGGGACTGTATAAACATGCACAGAAGTACAGTGACCTAAAATGCTTTCACCCTCCTGCACATTTCTTGACTCATTAAAGATCTTACCTGTACCACGGCATTCCATTTTTTCATCAGATTAGTTTCTTGGAGACTAAGAAATTTCCATTCTCCAACTTATCATGCTTGACACACTAGCTCAGTGTAAATGTATAGGGGTGTTACACTTCCTTCAGAAGCTCAACAAACATTATAATAATTCAAAGTTCATTAGAAAGTGAGGTTAGGAAAGTATTGTATCAATAGTGTTGTCTTGAGCTGGGGATCATTCAGATTGTCTGGTATATTGTAATACTAGCAATGAACGTTGGAAAAAGATATGCTGGAAAACAGTAATCCCCTTCTCCAGAAAAGGCAAATACGCAAATGAAATTTGAGGAGAGTTAGTTTTCTTAGGGGGTGATTATAATGACACTGAGCAACTGAGATGTAGTCCTGCAGACTAATTCGATGTATATATTTCAGTTATAAGCTGTAAAGTTAAATTTTTAGTTAAACTGTAATAACCCAGTCAGACGATTAAGTCCAGACTTGAATCTTAATATGCATTCTCTAGCTCTTGTGGAATATTCTGGTGAGGATATATGCGTGTAACAATGAACTAGCACTTATTCATTGCATGGATGTAAGAAAGAATTCTTCAGCTTCCTGTAATTTCAATAAATGGTTAAACTGATCATAAAGCTGTAAACTCCCAGGACTTCATGTTGCACAGATGCTCCTTCTTTCTCTTTCCTTTATACTTGGCTCCCAACTGGTACTTGCAATCCTGCACAGAGGATTCCTTAACCTGACCTTTGTGATTTTAGAACAAATGATGCTTTGGCTCTTGAATATTGTTGACTTTTTCTCTCCACAGATGTTTTGCTTTCCTCCTGCTTGCTTGTCCTGAAATTTAAGAAGTTCCTGGTGTGAGAAAACATTGGATCTATTGGAAAGGAAAAATGTGCAGTATTATTTATTTGCAGGCTTGAAGTCCTTTGGATATGGTTTTATGGCAGAGCTTTTTTATTTTTTTATGTCCTTGACCTGCAGATTTGTACTGTTTACCCCTGTTTTGAATGTAAACATTGCTATGCCTTCTCAAGTATAACTCATAATTCAGAGTTATATGATAAGAAATAGTTTTATTCTATACAAAATGTGTAAGTTACTATTCTCTTCCTGAATTACTTTACCCTCAAAAATAAAAACAACCAGAAAACCAAACTGAAGTCTGAACTTCACAAACAGTTGTCCTCAGTTTGAAGAATGCACTTACAGGCTAATTCTGCTCATGCAACTCATACACATCATTGTATTTTGCAATACGGTTTTAAATGCAATACCATACAGAACAGCACAATGCTTTCCTGAAAAATAAGCAGCATGCGTTGTCAGTGAGTATTCACATTTTAGAGACAGTATCTTTTTACTAAAATTCCCTCACTTCAACCAACTTGTTTTGGGCACACAGTTCTTTTCCCAGGAAAATGATGAACCTGGCTGTGACTTACTTGAAATATTTGGTAAGGAGTACTGTAGATATCAGCTCTGCGACATGACGAAACTTAGAACAGGAAAGCCTAATGGGAATGAACTTTCCTGAAGTACTAAAGAAAGGTCTCTGCAATCAGTTTGTTGTGTTTTATGCTAGTTTCAAGAGGGAGCTGATCAAGAAAGTTGATTCGCCTTCCCTGGAGGTGTTTAAGGCCCGAGTAGACAAGGTCCTGAGGGACATGGTTTAGTGTTTGATAGGAATGGTTGGACTCGATGATCTGATGTGTCTCTTCCAACCTGGTGATTCTATGAAGGGCTGCCTACAGGTCAAAACCAGTCAACTTCATAGTTTACCAACCCATTTCATTTACAAACATGGCTGATTTGCTATCTTGATGTGGAGTGGACGATGAAAAATATCAGGCTGGGCAATAAGTTTGAAAGCTGGGGATGACAAACTTACAAGGAAACCCTCAGTAGCTGGATATTTTTTTAAACACGTGAAAATACAAGCCCTAGAGGAAAGCTCTCTTACTACATCGGTTTATCAGTGCATTCTACCCCATATACTTTTACCTTGTTTCCCCAACAAAGCCCCTCTTTGCGAAATGTCCCAGATTACGAATTACAACTTCCCAGAACTTTTTTTTAGGCATCGGAATCGGGCTCGTCGCCCCGGCCGTGCACCCCCCGGTTCGGGGCCGGTTTTGCCGGGAGGGACGCGCGTGGTGCGGGGACCTGAGCGTGAGAGTGTGAGTGTGTGAATGCGGGGAGGTGTGTGAGCGACGGGGAGGGACCCGGCCCGGGGCGGGGCGGGGGGAGCATATAAAGCGAGGCGGGCAGCGTCCCCCCCGGCGGTGGCAGCGATGGGTAGCGGCGGGAGGTGGCTGCTGGCGTTGCTGGCGGCTGCGGCTTCGCTGCTCTGGGCGCAGGGGCAGCCCCGAGGTGAGCGCGGAGGGGCGGCTTTCGGGGTGCGCGGTGCAGTGCCTGCAGGGTTCATTTATGAGCAGCCGCATCTTGGGGCTGGGAGAGCTCTGACGGGTAGTCCCCGGCTCCCGTCGGGCAGCGCCGCAGAGGGAGCCGCACGGGGAGAAGCGGGCTGGGGTCCGGCAGCGCTGCTCGCCACGCTTTTCCCCGCGCTCCTCCTCCTTTATCGCTTCTCCCCCTCCATCTCCGCGCAGCGCAGCAAGCCCTCCCCCCTTTTCCTAGAGCCCTTTCTTCTCTCTCGGCGGCGAGGGGACCATTCCGCCTGGCCGCCCTCCGGGGCCGCCCACTCGCTTTGTGGGAGCCGAGGAATTCTGCGGAGCGGCAGAAGCCCTGGAGGAAGGGGCGGCACGGCCGCTGCTGCCCCCCGGGGCAGGGGGAAGGGCGGGCGGGAGCCCAGACTGAAGCCAGAGCCGGGCAGGGGCGGCAGCGCCGGGGGAGGGAGGGGAGCGGGCGGATCCGAAGGATGCATCGCGCTATCACTAATAGAAACCAGATTAAGCTCTGTTATATGGGGCGGGAGGGGTTCCAAACCGCTTTCGAGGCACGAGAAGGAGGATAAGGATGTAACAGAGATAATTTACGAAGCTTTTCTTCTCTTTTTATTTGTTCTTTGCACGTGGGGCAGTGCAGCCGGGATACCGGAACGCACCGGCGAGTTCTCGCTTTGCGAATAACTTTATCTCGAACGCATCCTCTTTGTTCGAAGTGCTGTGACCTCTGTTCTCCTCGTGAGCCTGAAGTTAGTGAGCAACAGCAGCTCACTCTTCTTACTGGGTCAACAGTAGTTGTCTCTGCAGCGTGTTGGCTTATGAGGAAAAGCAGTGGTAGACACCAGACACTCTCGCTTTTGGCTTAATTCAGCTCCCAGTGGTGTCAACAGCAGAATATCTAATCTGCTCGCTGCACGTTAGTCCCCAACCTCAGTAGGTTTCTATTAAAAACCATAAAGCCTTGAATGGAAAATGGTTGGAAGGCATATGTTGTGCAAATTTTATTTATGGTGCAGTTTTGTGTTCAAGATTGATCGCGTGGAAGATCAGCATCTGGATGTTTGCGTGTTGCGGTAAATGCGTTTCTTGAAATCATTATTTGTACAGAACTTCATCCTCCTGGTAAGGAGGTCAAAATCAAGAGCAAGTAAACTGCTGAGTTCATATATTTCAGCTTGCAAAGATACGCTTCACCATGGTTACGAAGATTCAGTTTGAGAAACAAATGAAAATTCAGACAAAAATGGTACAAAATTAATTTTCACAATTGTTTTTGGAAAATACCATCTTATATACACCACATAGCCTTACTTCGCTATCAACTCCCATTTAAATATGTATCTTAGCATGCAGTTAAAAAAGCTAACAAGTTCCCTAAAGCTGGCAGGATATAGGTGACAGGAGTCCACTTTTTTTGTAGAAATCTGCAATGGTCACACGGCAATAATCTGTTGCAGCTTTTGCAAATAGCTTAGTGGTGATATTCCGGACTTGTATAGCAGCTCACACCGTTAGAGGCATCTAGATAAAATGAATACTTTTATATTGATGATCAAAGATACCATTGTATTTGATTACACCTGAGCCACCCCTCCAGGGTCTATTTAAATTTGTAATTGTGTTTTTCTAGTTGAAAGATTGGTGCAGGAGACCATTCTTCCTACTAGATTAATTTAATAGATTTTTTTAATTTCTCAGTATGAGAGTGCAGGTCGTCTGAGGAATCAGTGAGTATCAACCACCCAACTCCCCCTTCCTCCCTTGTAGATAACTGCTTTAGAAAAAACAGAATTCAAGACAACTGATCCTAAAACAATGTGAAGAATGCAATGCAGATTAGAAGAGCCATGTTGCTTTTGCAGAAACTAAAGAACCAAAACTCAAACTTGTAAGCATCATGATGATGGAAGAACACTGTGCTAAGGTCAGAAAGACTTCTTGGAGCTGTTGCAAGAGCACTGGAGAAGTTGGGGGAAAGGCATCTTGGTGTGCCCTTGGAGAGGACCTCGGTAGAACTCAGCATTTCTTTTTTTTCTGTTTATTCCTGCATTTGTCCTGTCAGCAGATGAAGAAACTGGAGTGTGCAAAGTTCTGTCAGAAAGTGCTCAGGTCAATATAAGAAAGAGCAACACAGAATACTAAAGTCACTGCACTGAACAGCTTCGGAGGTTAATGATTGGTTCTTTCAGCACAAAGATTAATATCTACATGCCCATAAAATTTAGTTGGTAATTTAGTGGATCGTGTCCTGTTAAAGTGTCCAGATCATGTTGAAAACTGGAGTTTTCAATTGTCATTTGTATCCAATAATGGAGTGTCTGGATCCACATGAGGGCTATTTTTACAATCCCAGAAGTAAACAGCCATTTTGGAGGTTTACAGTAACAGCTTTGCTCTGCTGGAATGCATTCTTAACTTTACTGGAAGTATCAGTGATGCAGGTCTACAGTTAATGGTTTTGCACATTATTACCTGTGATTCATAAATTTGATTATGTCACTATCAGGTGAGTTTTCTTTCATTAAAAAATAACGCTGCTACTGCAAATGTGTAGTAATAGTAACTGTCAAGGCTGTGGTTATAGACTAAATGTTTCTTCAGCTGCACCTCATCTCAGCTTGTTGTAAGTTGTTGTGCTGTAGCGGCTGGCTCTGTTGTTCCTGCCTGGAGTTTTGCAATCAATAGTCTTAAAGTTTCAATGCTCAGGGGATTGAATGACCCCAGAAATGTGTCTGGAGTGCTCCATCTGGGCAGAGCTCAATACAGGTATTTCTCATGCATATCACTTGGGTTTCAACCCCAAACTTTTTGTTTCAAGAATCTGATTTAGTAAGTATGCTTAGGGTGTGACTAATACACGAATGATAACTTTATGGTCAGCAGCTACATTTTTTTACTGAAACATAAGTGATATGGATTGTTTATAAATCAGATTGTAAAAGCACTTGCCCAGGAAGTTGGAGATTTAGGTTAATCTTCGTTCGAGAGGGTTTGAACCCGCAGCTCCAATTTCTGAATAGATACCCTTATTACCGAGTTGCTGTGACAAGTAATGCAGAGGAGGAGGAGGCATGTATGAAATCTCTCCAAAACTCTTTTTAAACTGAGCTGTTGTGCAGCTATGAATGCTGGTTTAACGTATACACAAGGAGAATGGGCAAGAGAAAAAGCTGCTGCTGCTCCCACTTAAAGATGGAAGGAGGATTAACTTGCAGGTCTTCTACTTTTTTTAATTCTGTTGCAAGCAGTAACCAGGCATCTGAATTCAGGAGATACTTTTTTTCTATTGTACCCACATCTGCTGGTTCTTTACTAAGCACTGGTGCCTCCCTCTTGGTGCCTAATTCACGATGGCAAGTTCCACCTCAGAATTGATCTGCTTTAATTGTGGATGTGACAGCATTTGACAGGAAGAAACTTCAGTCTTCTCAGGTTTTTTAGATCTGGCCTTTAGTCTACAAGATTCAAAGAGTAGATGGTACACTCTTGGTTGTCTCACTGCAGCCTTATGCATTCAAAGATGTTCTGTGCATTGATATACTTTCTTCTGATGCTTTTGAAACTGAGAACTAGACTTCCAGAAGGTACATGAATGTTCATAAAACTTTGAAGAAAGTCTGCTTACACTTTCAAGTTGAGCTGGATGTTACGTTCTCAAATGCTTTTTGTATGAGATGAAAAAAAAATGCTGTAAGTACTTTGCTTATCATAGGTTAGTGTATGCTAATGGCTTCAATAGATCTTGTTTTAATCAGTCTTAAGTACCAGATTTGTCATGAAATCTGCAACAAAGTGTGAAGCAATATCGGAAATGTGAAGATTTCTATCCCCTGCAAAGTTTGTCTTTACTTTTAAATATTTTCCTTTTAACATTTCAGCCATGCTTCCACTGATACAAATATTGTTTCCTGATAAGAGAACACTAAAAGAAATCTGAAGTCATTTGAGACTTGTGGAAAATGCAAGGCAATGCTGTTTGCAACTTGTGGTGTGAGACAGGAGACTGATGAGCTAGAAATATGATAGGAATCTGAGGCAGAATCACTTAGTGTTATGGTAAGCTGAAAACTTGTAATTTTTGGCAAAATTTGGTTGAATAGTATACTTGGCTTATGCTTGCTTTTTCCCTGGGTTGGAAACCTCAGTTATAGTGAACATATATGCCCTTTGTGTATACCCTTATATACACTCCTTGTGCCTACAGGCAGGTTAAGTAGCAGGGCCTGCCTGCCCTCTATTTAACTTATATTATGTGGTCTAATCTTAGAATCGCTTGGTTGGAAAAGACCTTTGTGAGCACGGAGTTCAACCATACTTGTCCACTACTAAGCCATATTGCTAAGTACTTCATCTACGTGGGGTTTTTTTTTTTTTCAATACCTCTGAGGTTGGTGACTCAACCTCCTCCCTGGGGAGCCTGTGCCAGTGCTCATATCCACATATACAAAGGAGCACAGAGGAACAAAGTGGGGCAACCCCAATAATGAATCCAGAGAAAAGAGCCCCTTGTAGGGCTGTCCCTGAGTTATGGGAACAACTCTCCGGGGCTTAAAGGAGTGAGGTGGTGATGGTGGTGGCAGCTGTCTACAGGGGTATGGTGCTTATTAAGGGATGTAGGAGAACAACACTGGGATTGCATGAGACTTATTTTGGGATGAGTAGAGGAAGGGCTGAAGACAGAGTAGGGGTGGAGGAATAAAGATGGACTAGGAAGGAAAGAGTATGGGGTGGAGGGAAGATGGGTAAGATGTTAAAGGAGGCCAGTTGACTGTAAACAGAGTGCAGGTCTCTGCTCTTAAATCTCCATGCCCCATGCTCTTACGTACATGTCCTGTAATAATGTACCCCATATCTTTTTATTAAACTCTCCAACTGGCTTCTTGGATGAGGGGATCTCTGCTGTGTGCATGGAGATATAAGTACCAGTCAATGGAGAGGGGACCATGAGGGCTGGATAACCACGACTGGGGGAGATTGTAGTGAGTGTGATGTGTGGATTTATATGTCAGTGTTTGCTTGCCAGCAAACATCAAGATAGACCAGCTAGCCAGCAGGATGAGTGGCTTGGGAGCCAGTTATCAAATCGGCCACAATTTTGGGATGGGTACTGGAGGGATCAGAGGGTCTGCAAATTGACTCCTGAAGGGAGCAGAAGAAGCTGGGAAGACAGTAGAGTCTAGGGTATAGCTGAGACATCTGTCTGCATGTGTGTGTGTCCGTGTTAGGCAATTGGTGATAAGAAAATCTAGGGGAACACTACCAGATAGGCTGAATGTCTCTGCCAGTAAGTTGAGGAATCCATAGCGTGTATGTGTTGGTTGTGATGAGAGGAACGTAACGTGTATGTAAAGTGGCCTGTGGACCAGCAGTTGGAGTGGTCACATGGTCAGGTGCCAGCAACAGGGGAAACATAGGATCCAGGGAAGGCAATTACTGAAAAGCTGCATGTACAAGTCCAGTTACTGAAAGTGTCTATGTTGTACATATTTCTATGTGAATATACATTTTCTACTTAAGGTCTTTTATCTTGGAGTGGTGGAACAGGGAAGAGGATAAGACCATTTGTGGTGGTCGCATTTGTATATTTCTGTCTTTGTTGGTCTAAGTGGCTGGTTGTATATATGTGCATATATGTAATGCATTATGTGTGTGTGTATGTGCCTGTTGGGGATACATGCTCAGCTTCACTCCTTATGGGACCTGGGAACCATGGAACTGCAGCAACTGCCTGTCTGGTGTACAGGACTTGGCACACATGTACAAAACTCTGTATAAGAATAAATATAATTCTGGGGCTTTGAGTTGCCTTCTCTGTAAGGATTTGGCTGTTGAGGCATTAGTGTAATGGACTTAGTTCTATACAGTTCAATTGAAGTTTTAAATGACCTGTCTATGAAGTCACCTCAAATGAAGGCCACATTGCGTACCACCAGAATTGCTGATTTTGTGGATACCATTGCATTAAAATGATGAAGTTCCCTGAATTCATAATAAGCAACACAAATATATTTTCAAATCTTTATTGAATAGAAATGGGACTTATAAAGGGAGGAATATAAAAGGTAATGGATCATAACTAGGTGCACATTTTGCTGATTGAGGTATGACTTGAGGATGGGAGAGAGGAAGAAAACCACAAGAAATCTGTTTTTCTGGTGGTCTGCAAAGAAAACCTTAGATATTGTGCTAGGAAAGCATGCTTGGCCTTGATTACAAAGTCATAAATTTTAAATCTGCTCTGTTTTTTCCCCTCACTTACATTAAAAGAAAGTCAGGACCCACAAGCCACAGATTATTATTTTCTCTGAGTATGAAGATATGTGGCGGAAAAATCCCATGAAAGCATTAAGATAAAGATTAAGATAAAAATAAACCCATTTGTCTGTCATAAATATTTTTCTCCACTCCCTGAGGGCTTAGAAAAAGCATTCCTGGAAATTCAGGACTATCAGTGTGTGCTCATCAGTTGCGGGTATTTACAGCAGTCTCACACAGGATCTTCAGGTGGGGGTGCAGCTCCTATGTCTAATTATTTCAATCCCTGAGGCATCCCTTCTTGACCAAACACCACAACAGTTTGTTGAAGTTTTGCAAGAGGATCTTGGTTAGACCAGCTTGCAGGAATTGTGATTTGTTAGTTGGCATAACCCTTAGGTACACATCAACAAATCTTCCCATTTATTTATGTTTTGGGGTACTTATGTGATATCTCAGAGGTTGTATGTAGTGCTTCTAGGCATTAGAGCATGAGGTGCAGCATTCTTTGGCTTTAAGGTTTTGAGGTGAGAGGGTGGTGAGATTGAAATAGGTTGCCAAGGGAAGTTTTGGATGCCCCGTCCCTGGAGGTGTTCAAAGCCAGATTGGATGGGGACTTAAGCAGCCTGGTCTAGCAGGAAGTGTCCCTGCCCATAGCAGAGAGGTTGGAACTAGATGATCTCTAAGATCCCTTCCAACCCAAGCAAGCCATTCTATGATTTTGTGATCTGCTTGTGGGTCAAAGGAAAAAAAAAGGTAAGGTGGTATACCTGTATTAGTTCTTTGGCAGTTGCTTATGCTATTCTGAGGGCTTTATTTTAAAGATTTTTTTTTCAATAGTTGCAGTGCATGTTTTTTAAAAGGGGAAAAAACTGCTTTTTCCTTGACAGGTAATTGTTTTATACTCATTTTTGGGAATTAAAAGCTGATACATCACAATTTTACAGGAAAACCAGGAGATTAATTTTGTAGTTACTGTAGATCTAGGCAATGCTCTAAAAATTAGAGAACACAGACATGTAAGGCTATAAATACTATCAAAGACTAAGCCTTTAATATCTTTATTACAAAGCTGTGTAGAGGCACATAATTTAGACTTCACCTCCTGATGTGAAACAGCAGTTCTGATTCTCAAGAAGCATTTGCTTGTGTTCCTGGCAGAGAAAAAACCACTTCTAGAATACTTTGGTGTAGAGACCAATTTACTTCCTCCCCCACCTCCCCCAAAGTCTTCTTGGAAAAAACCCTATTGCTCTAGTGGCCATGTGAGCTCCCAGGGCTATTGGAAGGGAGCAGGGGTATGGGGTAGGCAGTGTCACAGACTGCCTTTCCACAAGTGGACCGACCTTGCAGGCTGTGTGAAACAGCAGCTAATGTGGCTTAATGGACTGAGTTGGTTTGTCTTTTCTGGGGTCTTCCTACCAGGCAAAGCTGTGAAGATCCTACTGCTGCTTTGGTGTAGCCAAATTTCATCATTTAGCATTTTCTTCTCTTTTATCAGCTTTAACTTGTTAGTTTTTGATATTTTTTTTAACTGTCATTTAATATATTTCCAGTCAATTCTTTCAGATTTAAGTTCCAGATTTGAAAGGTGTTTTATAAGCATAATAATGTATAATAAATCCTTGCTGTGAGCTCATTTATTGTGCTGTGGGATCCAGACCTTTCTTGATTCCTGCATGAAAATAAAGGTTAAAATCTGTTTAAGAAATGGACTTCCCAAAGTAGAAACTTCATTTTCCCCCTTGGCTCTGCCTGCATTTTTACTGTTTTTTTTTTTTTCTCCAAAATGACCTTGAAGGTAAGGCCATCTCCACTACCTTCTTTCATTGTATTGGTGTAAGCTTTTATTTACTGAAAGGCTGAGAGGACAATGCAGAACTTGTACAAATAATTCAAAACAACTTCTGTAGTTTGATTTGATTATTGGATTATTTTTTACCTGTTTAAACAAGAAGTTTTTAATGGCAGAATCCTTGACCTTAGCAAATCAGTGGCATAAGTCATGCTGACTGTAACAGACCTTGCATTTTAACCATTGAGCATAAAGGCAAACGAGCTAGCACTGATGCTTGCTTTAGTATTGATAATTTATTCCATTTTCTAAAAGCATGAATGGTAATTGTGCCTTCTGTCACAAAGCTCATTTGACCAAAGAAGGAAATGGAAAGGAATGTTTGTGTGGGACAGAAGGAAAAAAAGCTCTCTAGTGAGTGGCACTTCCAGTGAAGTTTGTGCTGCCCTTCTGGAAAAGACTGGAGCAGGGGTCTGAATTGCCCCTTGTTCTGTTTACACAGGCACTTGCAAAGGGAGCTTTGCAGCTACGACAGGGAGCAATGAGTGCCTGGGAGGATGGCAGCACAGAGAGGCTCTTCCACTACCCTTCTCCCCAGGACAGAGCTGCTACTGCACTGGATGGAGTCTGGCCAGGCTTTACAGGCATCTTGGGGTTATTCCAGATCAATCCAGGAGTATCTAGACAGTGAGTGAATCATTGAGAATCTATCATCAGTAGTAGGACTGCACTTGAAAAAACAAGTAATTGGATTATGCCTTCCCTTTTTCTGGTTGTTGCTTTACAGAAGTGAGAAAAACAGCTCTTAAAGGTGCTTTACTAATAATAAAACTGCAGGAGAGTTTGCAGCCTTTTTTCTTATCTAGTTTTCTTTTCTAAGCTTTTCTCATTCAAATGCATGGATAGCTAATGTGTGTTTTGTTATTCTCCATGCCACCTCATATTTTACTTGCTGTGTTTTGTGCATGTCTTGCACTGTTGGAAGAGGGGAAGGTAGAAAAAGCTTGTAACTGTGTGCTAATGCCTCTGGTGATGAGTTCTTCCTATTTTATTGGCTGAGAAGGACTAGATAACAGAAGTTTAAAGTGAAGGTTCTTTGAATTGTCAAACCGTGGAAACTGTGGCTTAATGTTGCGCAATAGATGCTGTTGAAATTTCTAGGATTCCTTTTGTTTGCTTTAGCCTGTAGAGTCTTTAAAAGATATACCTACTAGAAAACTTCCTTTAAACTATGCTGAAGCAATAAAAATTTGATGGGAAAATGAAGGATCAAATGAACTCCACTGACTTGGGGAGAATTGCTACAAATTTGTATTTATCTATGGACAACTGTTCATTTATTCCTTCAGTAGTTGCTGAATAATGCACTGGTTCAGTAATGCTCTTTTTTAAATTGTCCAAGTAGTACAATTTACTTTTACAGGTGATAGTTCTCACTTACAGGATTAAGAAAAATATTCCTACAAACAGAAATCAAATCTGCTGTGTATCTAGTATTCCATGGTTTGTGAATAAAACTGCATGTTGTTAAGGTGGCTTGTTATGATTTTTATTTATATAGGCAATAAACATTGCTAAAAGTTGATTGGAGTTTTAGAAACCATAGGGAGGTTTTTGGTTTTTTTTGCTAAATCAAAAAATATAAGCTTGTTACTGAAATAGACTTTATAAGTATTGTAAACATGAATTTTAAGATAAAACTCACAGGAATAAGTCTCTCCAAGCCCTATCCTCATTTATCTTCCTTGAAGTAGGTTTAGTGTGTCTGACAATGTCCTACAGAGCAAGCTTATCATTGCTAAAGGCGTGCTGCAAATGAAGATACTAGAGTCAAATGCATGGCTGCTCTTTACTTGAGAGTGGTTGTGCAAGGAACAGCTTAGTTTCTGGTGTATTTGATAATATTGTAACATTTCTAATGAAAGTAATGATTCTAAAAGTACAGTACAGATTTTATGTGATGCGGAGTTGGCTGCTCTGTGCAAGCAATGAAATAAATACATGTGGCTGGGCAGGGATCTTCAGGCTGAATTGTGTGATGACTAGAGGATAGATCTTTCCGTAGTGGTGAGTTGATAGTATATGATCTGAAGGCAGCAGTNTTTTTGTTTTTTTTTTTTAGTCTTTTTCATGGTGGCATTTTCACCATAGCATTGCTGAATTTTTAATTAAATTACTTGAACCCAGTCCTGGTCTAGAGGCTGGTAGAACTTTCTTTAAAAATTGCCCTTTGGGCTGAAATGCATTATTCTTGTTTTCAGGCCAAAGGTGAAATACTTACAGGACACTTGATTAAAATTCCATGTGACTAGCTGAGGTTTTGAGTGCTGATAGTAATTCAGAAGAGAATGTTTTAAAAGTTTGAAACATTGATTGTTTTTTGGGTTTCCCCTCCCCNAGCAGCAGGTACAAATCATGACTGTGGATGGATAGCTGTATTCACTGTGTGTCTTGGCATGGATCAGTGGCTGCCACACTGGTGTTTATCTCCAGCAATGTGTCAGGTTGCTCCAATTTTTGACTGTCTGTGTTCAGTATGAAGTTCTGCTATTGCTGTGCTGCCCTGGCTAATAGTAGTAGTGGAAGAAACTGAGTTTAGATATCCCTAGTAGGCCCTTCAATACACCACGCTTTATCAACTGATGATAGTCACTTTCTCTAAAACCTGTGCAGCTCTCCTGGTCTTTTCTGTTCTTAAAGACTATGAGAAATGCATGCTGCCCACTCTGCAGCCCTGCCTATATGCTACAGTTCTAAAGTAATCAGCAAAAATGTTTAGAGTGTTTAAGAAAGAGTAGGATCCAAAATNCTCTTTCCTTTTGAGCATGTAAAATTACAGTTTTTCAGGGATGTATCCTATGTGACACAAACACCTTTGGTTTTCATGAAGGCATTTCCTATGAAAAAGAGAAACAAGGGTTTGAGGGTGGTGAAGGTTTGAAGCAGAAAATGTGCAGCAGGGGTCCTGCTATTAAAGTTTTAAAAATAGAGTTGCAAGATGTGCCCTGTACATTGTTAGCCTGTGAGCCTGGAGACCAGGGGATACAAGTAAACCAAGCATGGTGATTTACAATTTTACTTTGTTGCCTAGAGTGAAATACCTAGAGAGGCGGGCGGGGGGAAAAAAGTAGCAGGATGTTTTACTCTTTGCAAAGATCAGAAAGCCGCCTCTACAGCATATGGAACAGTTGATTATAATTTAAAAAAACCCTACAGAGATTATTTCCCAACTAATCATTCAAATTAGAGATGTGAAATCTTGTAAGGAGAAATAAGAGGATAATCGGGTTTTGCATGCCTTTAGTGTTACTCGGTTGCAAATTCTCTCCTTTCAAGTTGGAGGACAGCCCCTCCCTCATACCCGGGAAGATCTGTCAGTGATAGGAGGCTGTGCTCGCCCTCATGACTGCTTTGTGCCTGCTGGAATGAAACCACTTTTCTCCTATGACTAAAAAAACCCCAACCCACCTGCCTTTGTAATGCTAGAAGAAAGATCAACCCCTAAACCAATAAACGCAGTGATGTAGACTCCTCAACACGTGGAAAAAGCTTTGGGTGAACAAGGAAGAACTAATTTCATTGTTTGTTCTTTCTTGGCAGTCAGCCTATCTGTCAACTTTTGGCTCTGACTTTGGTGTAAATGCTGTGACAATTTCTGACCAGATTCTTGAACAGGCCAGCACTGTACAAAAAATCAATACTTGAAAGACAGGATTTGATGGAAGAAATATTGATTGAACTTTGAAAGTGCATGTTACACAAAGAACACTCACAAATTACCCATCTTTTATATCCAATTGTACTGTCTGAAGCTGACAGTACAATTAGACATATAGCCCCTTAGTTTATGCATAGTGTAGAGGACACTGTTCTAGTTTAAACTGAATTCTAACAGTAATACTTAACCCATTCCTGGTGTAGAAAGCTTTAGTTACTGTGTAACTAACAGGTGACAAGGGGTTTTTTTTGTTTGTGTTTTTTTTGTTGTTGTTGTTGTGGAGATGTATTGGTGTTGCTTGGCCTTTGTTTATTTCTAAATATTTAATCTTGAAGTTTCATTTTATGTTTTTTAGGGGTTTTTTTTGGTTTTGTAGACATTTTTCAGTGAGTTCAATTCCCTAATTTTAACTCTAGCCTTCCAATGCTGTGTATCAGGAAATTCAGCATCTTGTAATTAAGACTTAATTGGGATGGAATGTTTTTTTCCCCCTTCTGACTTTACCTATAATTTTCCATTGTCTTTCATGTTTAGCATGCTGCTCCTTGCATTTTGAAATCTAAAATTTTGTTAGGTTTCTGGCTTTCTGCCCGAAGAATTTTCCCTATTCAAATTCTTTGCAACATCATGGCCATTAACTTGGCTGTTTGATGGTGTTTGAGAATTTAACAGAAGACTTACAAGTTATGCCAGACTATTGCTCCTTAGCCTTCACAAACTGTATGGAGCAAAATCAGTGGGGGTAGAACAGTACAGTTGATATTATTTTCTGAGTGTCCTGGTTTCAGCTGGGATAGAGTTGTTTACCTGCTGTCTAAGGACTTAACTACGATACTGGGCAGGCAAACGTTGCCTTCTGTGTTTCTAGACAATTTGAGAGGCTTCATCTTTCTTAATTTTCAGTGTTATATTTTTTGCAGTGTATTTTTGAGCACTGGATGTTAATTAGCACAGCATCTAGCCCAAGGTAGACAGCAGTAGGTAAATGCTTATTAATGCAGCACCCTGTTGCTAATAATGCTGAATGCACATAAGCAATAGCTGAATGTGTTTGGTAGAGAAGCCTTTTGCAACGTGGACAGAGCAAGGGACAGGGTCTGGTCTGTGGCTCTTAGAGCTTGCATGGCTCAAGCAAACTTTTTGTTCATATTAAAGACTGTGTGAGATTTTGTTTTGTTGTCTTTCTGCTACTGCTCCCTTTAGATCGTTGAAGTGAGATTTGCAAAAGCTTTACAGAATCAGAATTGTGAAGTATTCAGCAGATTACTCTGAAAGGAAGTGTTTATGAGCATTCAGCAAATGTCTGTAAAGTAGTCTGTTTTACAGATAACCTGCCTCATCCCAGGGCTGATTTGGTGGTTACTTCCCTTTCATGACTGACCAGGCTGCAGGACAACAGAAAAAGATCATTTATTTGCCTTAGCATGCAATGCAAACTGAACTGTAGTGCCTTGAAAAGAAAGCAAAACTTTTATTCTGGGGTATGCTAACAAAACTGTCAAGAACTTAAATTATTCTACCCCACTGGGTGCTGATGAGGTCTGAAGACCCACGCTGTTGGAGAGACACAAGCTGCCAAGAATTCAGAAGAGTAAGATTTAGAAAATTCTCTGTGGAAAGATTGAAAGGGTAGTTTACTTAGTCTGGAAAGGAGAAAAGGGTGTGTGATAACAGCCTTCTGGGTAGTCAAAAGCTGTAATCAAGACCATGGAAGATCATAAATGCAGCAAAGACTGAAAATTTATAACTTTTTAGAGTGATAAAACACTAGAGCGGGCTTGTCAGGGATGTTCAGGAATATACCTCACTGCAAGATTTTGAAGACAGAGTAGACAAATTTATAATGTTCTTATACTGAAAATGAATTAAATAAACATAGTCTTCCCCTGCTAGTATTTGTGATTGACGTTAGTTTTGCTCTACAACATGAGAAGAAATACAGAACAGGTGTTAAGGGAATGTAATGGTCTGTCATAGTAGTGAGGTTTGATTTTTTTTAGTCTTATGTAGTTTATTCTCAACATTGCAAGTTAAAGTCCACAGAGGTTCTACTGATAAAGCCATACCGCTTTGTTAGCATCTGTAAACTTTGTGTTGTGCTAGCAGAAATTCTTCTCTCTGTAGGGCTACAGAAAAGTGTGATCAGTTTTCAAAATGATTTCTAAATAGTGACTGTTGAACAAGGGCAATTGTGTAAGTTGTAGTGAAGCTTTCAGTTTTTCATATGGGTTGATGGATGCTGCTAATGGATGCTTTTAGGCAATATATTCACAAAATGGATTATAAGGCCTCTAAGGATAGGGAATTAGTGCCTTAATTCCTGAAGTTAGAAATTTCAGCCCATTTACTTTTAAGGAAATAAGCCTAGGTTTTCATTGTGATTATAGGATAGGATTTTGATTAAAGTGCATGGAAAAGGTTAAGCTAGGGACATTGAATTGTAAATTAAATGAGAGGAAATCTATTAAGCAGGCAAATAATCTGAACCCAAGCCCAATAGTTCCAGGACTTTTATTTAGTAAACTCATTTAGTCTGAAACTTGGCCCAGGCAGAACAACTAAAATAAATCTATGCTATTGAAAACTGTCTGAGAATGTTATAAAGAATGTGACCTTAACTTTTGCAGTGTAATACTGTTACATATTTTATCCATTCTAATATTTGGTGACATTTTAATACATTTTGTCCTTAGACCTTTTGTTGTCCTGAAGTGCATCAAACTATTCTGAACAACTGACACTGTGTCCTCTGTAAATATTTTCAGTAAACGGAGAATCTATTGCTTCTGAACAAACTTCAACATTGCCTGCTTGTTATGAATCACTGATTGCCTTACATTTTTTTAAAACCAGCTAAATTGCAAATGGCTTTAGACCCCTTCAAGTATTTCTGTGTTCTGAGAAATGACACAATAAAAAGCTCATTGTTAACTAGCACACATCAGCTTAAGTCACATCTACTTTGTTCACTTGAAAACTACTGCATTATTACCCTCAGCACAAAAAAGCCAAAATACATGGGGAAAAATGAAGCTGTTGCTTTGCTGAATGTCTGTTTCTCACTGAAGTCTGGTTTGAAGTCTTCATTGTATAGACTAATGAACAATCCAGAGAACATTGTCACTTGCTGGACTCAGTTTTTGGCTTGCTTCAGATAATTTTTTGTCTTCATTTCCCATCAGTTTTTTGTCTTCTGATTTCTAAAAGAATAAAAATAAATTGCCTACTCAATCCATACAGCTTTCTGGGGATATCAGACAGACTACTGAATTTGGATTTAGAGGAAGCTGTCCTAAATGTGGCTTTCCTGTAAGAAGTATGGCCATCCTTGCTGGATAGATCAGAATACCATAAAGTATTATCATCTTTATTGTGCTTATTGAATATACTTGCTGGCGTAGTGCAGCCTATGTAAAGTGAAACTCTTGTGTATCCTTTGTACAACCGTGTTTGTAAAATAAATAAACTTAATCACCTATGCCTCTGCTAGGAAGACTGCTTTTCTGAGGAGTGTTTCCCTTTCTTCACATGCCCCCTGTAGTGTTTCACCATGCCTGCCGGTCACATTGTGAATGTCTGTACAGTCAAATGTGGTCAGAAACAGACAATGTTTGAATTTTGCCAAAACGCACAAGTCAATATTATCTTCACCTGAAACAAAACAATTATGAAAGACTTCGGAATATCCCGAGTGAAAATAAATGTTAATGGGGAGTGGAGTTATGTCTTTGTTTAGATTTGGCTATACAGAATGAGGCCAGGTGTACTAAACTGAGAATATTTTTTAAAGGTAAGAGAATAAATGTGTCTAAAAAGCCTTTGATAAATAGCAGAGAAGGACAACACCTGCTTGTGGTTTTATCTCTGTTATTGATGTGTATGTGTTGTGGTTTGACCATATAAAGGAAGCCTAATGTTTTTAGGGTCCTTCTGTGCCTTGGAAGGCTATCTGAGCTAGGCAAAATGTTCAGTGACTCTAGGATGTGTCACATCCTCTGTGTAAATATTATAGAGTTGATCTGCTCATTTACTGCTTGTGTGCAGTGAATCGGGTATATCCAGAATATATCACTAGATGTACATTGATAATAGTTGAAAATAACAAGTATGCATCCAACTGGAGTTGCCAGAACCCTGGAATTGTCTCAAAGTCTTGTCTTGAAAGTCATCTTGGAGAAAACTTCAGGGTTACTCGATAGTCTATACCTGTAACAAAATCAAGTAGCTGAAAAAAACCCTCATAAAATTACAAAGAATTAAATTGAGTCTTTAGGGAAGATGATGGTACTTGTCTCTAGCAATAAGGAGCTTGTAAGGGCTTCTGTAGACCCTGGTTTTGGGTAGAATAATTCCCAAGGAGGTGTAGGACATGATGAGGCACAGCCCTCACAATAGAGGTATAGCCATCCCAGTTGCAGATGTCTTTTGCTTAAGCAATCTTATATTTCATTCTAATAATGACTTTTAATCATCAGTGCTTTGTATCTGCCTCAACAAGCTGCACGTTCCAACTGTCCCTAATCATTCTGAAGGATTAGAGTTGATAAGCTTATTGAAAACACAAAATAGCTGTGGACTACCTCATCTGCCTAAAAGCTCTTTTCCCATCTTCCTTTTCACTGGCATACTGCATGCTCATCACCTTGTCAACCATCATTCAAATATATTATAACAGGCTTTATTGTGAATAAGCCTTTCCTCTGACTTTTGGCAAAAAGTTAGTACTATGTCCATCACCACAAAGTCTGCCTGATGAGCTATGTGTGCAATAAATTCATCTAACCTTTGGATTCTTCTGTCTTGTCATTACTTTAAGTATTGAGTATTGCATAGTGAAAATGTCAGATTCTGCCATATCCATGTTGCAGACGACATTGTTAAGTATCTTATTTCCTCTAATTTCTCTGAGCTTGAAGCATTTTCCCCCTGTAGGAAAGCTCTGAATGGCACAATTCTGACACTACCTAGTTAAGTTTTCAGTTTTCCTGTAGTGAGTTTTAGTCATGCATCTAGCTAAACCCGAGTTCTCACAGATAAGAGCCGTTTGCTTGAACCTCTAGTAAGAACATTGTGCTCCACAGTTGTGTTGAATGGCAGTGAACCAGTTGTTATTATTTCTTAAAGTCATATTACTGTCTATACGCTATTCATTTTCTATTAATAGTCAGTGTGTGACTCTGGCTTGGGGCAAGTGGGCATCTGAGTAGCTGGAAAAATGAGTATTAAACAATCGTCTTTACATTTCCATGAAAAGAAGTGACCAGCAACTAGATTAGTTTAATTTAAAATTCTTGTAGCTTTTCTCAGGACCACCGTCTCTTGCAAAATGCTTAACAGTAATTTGGAAACAGACATGAGCTTAATGGTGGAAAGAAAAAGTAGTAAGTAAACCTCCCATGTTGGGGACAGGGTGAGAAAGTTAGGCTTGTTTAGCCTAGAGAAGACTCTGTGGACACCTTATAGCAGCCTTCCAGTACTTAAGGGCAGTCTGTAGGAAAGATGGTGAGGGGCTTTTTATCAGGGAATGTAGTGGTTTTAAGCTGAAAAGAGGGTAGATGAGCTATTAGAATGAATTTATTTACTGTGAAAGTGGGTAAGGCACCGGGACAGGTTGTCCAGAGAAGAAATGGATGCCCCATCCCTAGAGGTGTTCAAGGCCAGGGTGGATGAGGCTTTGAGCAGTTTGATCTAGCAGAAGGCACCCCTGCATACGACACATTGACTTGAACTAGATGGTCTGTGAAGTCTCTTCCAACCCAAGCCATTTTATGAAATAGAATATAGTCAACCAAATTACATTAATGAGCTGAGTATTCTAACACATGGATCTGTTGCTGTCCATACAGAGATTTCTCAGGACTTGTTTAAAGCCTCTTTGCTACAGTTGTCTATTAGTATAATGGAGCCTGACAGTTAAGCAGTGAAATAGTGAGGATTTTCTATGTAGCACTTGCTTTCCTTTCTTGTAGGAATAAGTATGATAAATCCAATTTCATCGATCATTTGTGCTGGACTTGAGATAGCAAGATGTAAAAGTTACATCAATGTCTTTAAGAATGTAAATATTATTTACTAAAAGTTCAGTTTAATGATATGTGGTCTCTTCTGCCAGAGTTTTATATCTCTTATGGCCACTTGGATTTTATAGTGGGATATGATGAGAGTCACCCATTTATCTGTAAATGGCTCATTCAAGTAAGTGTTTCTGTAATTGCTCATATTTATCATTACTATCTTTTCCTAAGAGAGATAATAAAATATATGTTACTGAATGATTGTATTCTTCTCTTTTATTTCTTTAGATTTTTTTGTTTGTTTGCTTGGTTTTCTGGCAGAGGAGCATCTATTAACTCTTGAAATTTTCTTAAAAATATTTTGAGAGCATGCTGAATGGCTGAATAGGAAGAATCTTCTGTAAAGGTGCAACTCATTAAATTTACCTCTTTTTTCCATTTTGTTTATCACACTTATTGTTTCTTAATAAATCAGCTTCTGCAACATTCTTGGTCTCTAGTGAAATCAGTGGACACACCTCTGCAGATTGCCTGAAGAGTTAGGACCATAGAATCACCAGGTTGGAAAAGACCTCTTGGATCATAAAGTCCAACCATTCAGAATCAGAGATGAATATAATCAGCTAGGAAATGAAGAGATGCAGTACCTTGCAGGATGAAGTAACAACTTGTTTATTTGAATCCAGGGGCAAAACTGCAGTGCAAATCAGTTGGATTGAAATATCCTTTCTTCTTATCTCTGTGGGACTCGGAAAATTCATCATGAGACCTTAAGGTTATCATATCATTAATTTTGTTATTAATTGGCAAATTTTAAAAAGTCAATTAGATGCTTGATGACAAGCAGACAAAAGGACCGAGAGTTCGGTGTGAATGCTATGGTGACTTGATCTTGGGGTGTGGGATGAAACTTGGCATGCATAACACTTTTCATCAGCTCTTTTCTTTATAGCTTCGCTATTCTTCCACACAGGTCTGTTGCCTGAAGGTAATTGTAGGCAAATTAAGCCACTGTAACAAATGACCCTTGAAAGAAATGGCAAGGCTCTTGTGTAACTTGAGTGAAGGTAATGAATGGCCTGGGAAGTATCAGGATAGCTCTTGAAAACTAGGTGAACAGCAATGAATACTGAAGATTCTATTTTATTGGACAATAATATAAAAGTGAGTACCTTCTACCACTGAGCTTTCTTGTTCAGTAGGAAAATGGAGGGTGGCATTTCTGTTTTGCCTTGAACTTTAGGTCTGGAGCACTACTGCACCCAAACTGTATGAAGTGAGGTAAGATTGCAGAAAGCATGTTACTGGCAGAAGCACCTCAGTGAAGTAGTCAATAGTATGTCTTCAGCATCCTCGTCTGCATCAGATGATAGTTATAATGAGAACAAGGCATCCAGTGTAGTCTAGATTTAATTTAACTGAAGTCAGGATTGAAAAATAAAGCTCCACCTCCCTCCTAAGTTTTGAGTATAATGTAATTGAAAACATAGTTTGTTATCCATACTATTGTACAGAGGTTTAGGATTTAGCCACATTTTCAATAGCTGAAGCTGAGGTTTAAATAACACCAAAACTGTTATTGAGACTTTCCAGGGTTATGCAATTACAGGGTAGGCAGACACTTTAAGTTAAAGGAATATTTAATTTCATCTTGTCAAGATGGACATATAAGAAAAACAAAGTATTAATTTTATAATCTCTTGCGGTGTGGAATGATTTGTATAGTTTTACTAATGAAAAAAATAATGTATTTTCACAAATATGAATAGATATTTTTTATTAAATATACCCTATAAGAGAATAGAAAATTAAGAACCCTTTCAGAAATCTGATTTTTATACCTCCCTATTGCAACACTAGTAATTCTTGCCATACTCTTTATATGTCGTACCATAGCTCTAGCTTTGATTTCAGCCCATTGTGTTTAGTCTCTAAACACAGGACTGTTTTGGAAAAACAGTTTTCCTTCTTCAGTTGCTTCTGAGAGGAAATAGAGCATCTCTGTCATACCATAAACATGCAAGAAATGAAAGCTTTTTAGCTCTGGAGTCTGTAAACTGATAACGATTCTTAGCCTATCAGTGCTTAACTTCTGCTTAACTTCTTTCTGTTGCATGCAATATTCTTTAAATTTAATCAGTAGCCTTCAGGCTAAAGTAGAACTTCATTCCTTTTAGAAAATACTAAGAATGACTGATCTGTTAGTAATATCCTTGAAATGCTTCATATGTTGTTTCATTATTGCAGCACACAAGAACAACACTATTTGAAAGTTTGGTAAAATATTTGTGTGAAGATTAATAATTGGCAAGCAAAACATCCCTTAGACTTTACACAGCATGCAGAAAATCCCAGAGCAATGTTCTAAAGTACATTCCTTAAAACTTGTGACTCCAGAGCATATTGTTGGAGGCAGTGGTGTTTCTGCCTCAGAGGACTCCACTGAAATGCCATTTTCTACAGCAGCCCAGTGTGTGCTTTCCAGTTCCTTCTCACTTGTCGCAGTGGGCTAGTTATCCTCCTGGCTTTGATCAACTCAAAATGTGAAGAGAAGGTTTAGTAACTACAGCTAACTTTAACTTTTTTTTTCCTTAGCAGTAAAGCATCAAAATATGGAATGAAGTAATGGGATTATTGCAGTCAGAGTGCCTTGAGTGCTGGGGGTGCATCGAGGGCTATGGGGGTTCTGTGCAGTCAGTCAGGGTAGGTCTTGGCAGTCTGGGCCAGTCACAACCACCCCAACAAGGAGCAGGGTAGCTGGGGGCACACCAGAGAAACCTCAGCCCCTGGCATCAGGCACCTTCCTGGGGACGATGATGGCCTGAGGCTGAGCAGGGTCACGGACTGGTGGGTAGTCCCACCTCAGCATGGTGGGGAAATGTGTGAGGAGGTGCATGTCCATCCTGTGACATGGATGAGGCAGGGGCTGATGGCCCTGAGGGACTGAAATGAGGTCATGGAATGTGCTGGGAGGAGCCCTTGGGTGTGAGCAGGGACGGAGTGGGCAACAGTGCCGCAGGGTATGGTGACTGATATGCTGTTGGCAATGTGATATGATAATCTTTTCACAAAATAAATTGTTTCCATTGTATTTTCCTGTATCTCTGACTCCTAGGTTGTCATGACATCCTGTATGTTCAGAGACCTATCTTGTGCCCATGTCAGTATTTTGCTTACCCTACAATATGACTGATTATTGTTACATCTTTCAAGGCCTATTCCCTGCCATTTTGAACCTGGCCAGCAATGCTCATATCTCCACTAATGCTACCTGCGGGGAGAAGGGACCAGAGATGTTCTGTAAACTGGTGGAGCATGTCCCAGGACGACCCCTGCGCAATGCCCAGTGCCGTGTCTGCGACCGTAAGAGTGCCAATCCCAAAGGCAAGTTTTGTGTCATTTTGTTTTGGTTTCATTGGTCTGTGTCATTCTTTTTGACCCTTCCCCATGAATACAGAGTGCATTGGGGTCAAATACTTAGTTTACAATTAGTCCTATTACTACATGAATGAAACTGCCTTTGTGCAAAGGGCATGAGCACTTTAAATTGCCATTAAGCACCACAGTGACTGGGGCAAAATTTCAGCTTTTACTTCTTTATGACAGGAAGAAACTGCTCAGTGTGAAATAAATGTGCTGTGTTAGAGAAAATTCAGTGAGAAGTGTTTTCAAGATGTGTTTATTTTTTTTGCTTTAAAACAGAGCAGCACCCAATTTCCAGTGCAATTGATGGTACTAATAACTGGTGGCAGAGTCCTAGCATTCAGAATGGGAGGCAATACCACTGGGTCACTATCACCTTGGATTTAAGGCAGGTGAGTAATAGTTAGGTGAGTGTCATTTATTGTATGTAGGATATAAGCCGATACAATTGATTGCAATTTAGGTGGTAGAATACTCAGCAGATAGCCATCTAGTAACACATGGAAAGCTAAAGCTAGTATGAACTTGTTTTAAACAGATGTGTTTTTCAATTGTTGTTCTAGAACATCTTGGTGATTTAATTTGTATCAGGCTATAGTGGAAATCACTATGTTTGTAAGCTGTAAGTTACCGATTGTTTTAATTTGTGTCTCAGTAACAACAGCTTATGTGCCTGTGAGAGTGTTTACATGCATGTTCCTTCTGTCTTGATAGTCTTCCTTTACCTGACTGTGCTGTCTTTTCTCAGCAATTTTCTAATATTATTTTCCTCCACCTTTGATTTCATTCGGGTTACTTGAAGTCTGGGTTATCGAAGACTTATTTTCAAGCAGGAAACAGTGTTTTCAGAGTATTGTCATAAGTGCAGATTCTATGTGTGAGGATGCATCTGTTTCTGTTTATTAACTGTAGCTAGCAGCCTGTCACCTGATCATCATACAGGTTCTAAATAGAAGAATGAATGTTTTGGTGAAGGATATGGTAGATGATTTTGGGGTTTACTGGGAGAAAACAGCACATTGATATACTTCCAAATATGAACTCTTTTGATCCTTAGGTTTTTTAACTCAGATACTGAGTTTCAGAGAAGAACAGAAAGTTAAGTGGAATTATTGTGTTCACACCAGTTACCTAACATTAAATCTCAAATCTTCTGTTTAAATTTCTCAGTATATTTTTGTGTTTAGATTAAATATGTAAATCTGTTAATACAATATAATCGTAAGATTAATATGTAAAATGCCAAAATGTGTTCAATTGTAGACTCTCCAGAACCTTGGAAACACAGATTTTTCTTAGCTGAGGGCACACACATAAAACAGGGCAAATTACTGTTGCTGAAAAAGTCAATTTTCCACTTACTGTGCTTGTCTTCTGACTGATTCTGATTACCATCTTGTTGGAAGGAGCACTGGGAAGAAATGTTCTATATTGCATCTTCTGTGAACTTTCCTGCCAGTTCTGATGAGTAAAGAATTATATCTTTAAAGTAGTGATTTCTGACCCTGGAGAGGGTGGAAGTGTCTGGGCAAAGTTGGTTCCTCTGTTTTGGCACTTTGCCATAAAGCTTGGAGTAATTCACCAGTCTTAATCAGGAGGCTGCTAAATGCTAACTTATTGATTTGCCTGTTCGACATGGAAGAATCAGAAGTCTCCTGCTGTCTACCTTGTTCCAAGATAAGACAAAATCATTTGTGAAGAAAATGTGTTTTTCTTAGATTTTTCTTGTTGTTTTGCTTTGAACAAATCTATACGTTGGCTTATCTAAGTTGTTTGAAAATCATAGCTCAAAAATCCTTTGTTAATATGGGAAGGCTTCCAAATTCTGGAAGAAACTTGGTTACTAAGAAATGCATACTTGAGGTGGTCGGTTGGTGACAAGCTTTTGCAAGTTCTCCAGACCGTGCTTGAAAGTTATTTTAAAGATTAAACTAGAAGATTTAACTTTGATGTTTTAAAATGAAGTATGGATTAAATGAAGGCCTAGTTTACTCATTAATTGTAAAGCATAACTGTTAGGAAACTAATCACAGGGTGTCTTTTGTCAGTGACAGAAGGTTTGGAAAGCACTTTCTTGTTGTTTGAGGAGTTTGCTTTGTGTTTGATTTGTAAACAGACAAACAGGAAGGAAGAATGAAGGAGGAGGGAATGCCTTAGTTTTTATCCTACAACATTTTTACTTTGGAAGCAGACCAACTGACCTGCCCTCTAAATCTTTTATTCTCCAGCCTTAGAGCTGTTGATATTTCACCAAATACATATCTTTCCTCTCATGAACCACGCTTGGTTTCACTAATTCAATTTGAAAAGTTTTCCCCAAGGGGCCTTTCTTCTATGTTTTCCTTAGAGAATTTGAGAGAGAGAAGGCATCTAGGGCTATGCAAACTGAATGTAAATTACTGCTCTGCAAGAAAGGATTTGGTTAATAGAGCTTGCTTGAAGTCAATGAGTTATTAGAGCTGACCTGGTGTGCTTACTTTAAGCAAGTCAACACAAGTAAAAAGTAAGATGTATGAAGGACCTTAGTGATTTTAGTAACCCTTTACATGCTTGAGAATGACTTAAATACTTTTATAGGACCTTTAAAAATATTCCTGGAAGTCAGTAACTGCAATTATATATGTAGCAGTGTATCTTTAGCACTGGTAGTTTTTATTACATTTCAAGCTTTGTGCATTAAATCTGTCAAGGAGTGCATTAATCTAAGTATATCCTTTTAGCTTTCCTTGCCAGAATATAGACAATATTCACACCTGTTTGTGAAGTGAAGAATGGCCATGTGGTCATAACTTACATTTTCTTTAGAAATTACCAGAAGTCTTAACTGTAAGAGGAATGGATTGTTCCTTGGGATTGTTACCAATGTACAGTTAAAATACAATTTGGCAGTGGGGTTGGTGAGTGCTGGAACATAGCCCTGACTGGCAAACATGGGGAAGACTCCTTCATGTGGTGAAAACTGGTTCTACTGCAGTTTACCCTAGATGAAGTTCTGGCCATAGTCTGTCCCCCTGTATGTGGCTGCATTCATCTCTTGACTCAAAATTGAAGGAAGCAGAGGATATTCTTTCAGCTGATAGTCAATGTTGCACTTATTTAATCTAAATACAGCTGGAATTAAGAACTCTTTGGTGGAACCTTGTTGAGAAAAGAGGACTGGCTAATAAAATCAATATCAAAATTACTGTTTTGATTTTTCCTCTTTGCAGTCTCTGTTTATAACTAATGCTAAACATTTTGCAAGGGCAGCCAGTGGGTACATCATGAATTTTTAGCTCATGTGGATCATACAACTAGGTATATGTATTCTAGTGTGCCTTTCATTCTTTCCAGGACCCAGATGTATGATAATTGTCCCTCATATTCTTTCCATTAAATTTATGGCAAAGCTCCAGAATTCGGGAAAGAATAGTTAAGCAATGAGGTGTAATATTAGTGTACAAGATACCAAGATTTGATTTATGACCACATGCTTCCTGCAGTGGCAGTTCTACAGAAACAAGATGAACAGCAGCAGTTTACGTAAAACCAGCATTTTTGGCTGAACTTGACTCTTCAGGACAGTACTTTGTGAAATAATAATGAATTAAAAGAAATGCTGACTATTAAAAGCATCAACGGTGTGCTCAGGTCAGTTGTAAAATATTTATTTGTAACACTATTAAATGAAGAATATTTCCTTCTTTTTTATTACCATGCTTCAGATATTAAAGGTATTTAAGGGTACGTTATACTAAGCATTACAGAAAGGCATGAGTTAGTATGTCACAAAGTTCTTGTATTGCAAAGTAAGAGCAGTTGTTCTTGGAAGACCGTAGTATCAAGTTGAGTAAATATCCCCACTTCTGATTAAGTCATAGCTCGTGAGTATATTGTGAGTACCAGATTACCACTTAAAGGCTGATGTAAGAGTAATTTGTGGCTTCTGCTACTAGAAAGTAAAAAAAATGAGTAAAAAATTGAGAAATTAGTAATTAATTAATGTATAATATGATTTGTACAGAGCTTTTATCTTGAAGTCAGTTGGCAAGAAGAGATTTATGTAAGGAGAAATCCTGTGCTAATGTAAAAAGATATTATTCTTTAGACTTCATTGGACCAATGGTAATTTATTGTACGTGGCAAACTTCCTTAAAAGCCTTTTGTGACTTTGTAAAATGGATGATGTAAGATTCAGAAAGCTCACTTGTACATCTCAGAAAACACTTCTGAATAAAAGAAATTTTTATTTTATTCCAAAGCAGAGTTCACACATGCTGAATTGAAGTGTTAAAGAAAATGTCATTTTGAAGACTACAATTACTACTAGATTTAGTTTAAGTTACGCTTTTAATGTCACAGACTCTTCGGAGCAAAAAATATGCAACTGCTGGGCCTCATGGTCTCTAATAAGAGTCTGAAGCCTTTTTTATCCCTTAAAAAGACATTCCCATGAACGATATAGGCTAAGACTCAGAATATCCTTTCATGTAGTGTCTTACTCTTTGAAAGTTTGCACGGATTAATTTTAGACCTTTTGGACAGTAAAATGAAGTCTGAGAAACAAAGGGTTTTCTGGTAACCAAGTTTATATGTGTTGACAGCATTGAACAGAATGGATTTTGCAGTTTCTCTTAAAATGCAGAGTAATGTTAGTTCTAATAGACATTTTTACCACAGGACTTGTCATGCTGTTTTTCAAAACATACTTAGCTGCTTTTTAGACTTCATTTCTGCACTCACCTTGAAGGAAAGGTTTAGCTGAATTTATAAAACTAGAAGCAACCAGTCTGCCAAGAGCCTTGCATTCCTTCAGGCTTGTTCATTTTGCAGTAGTCTGCATTATATGGTTTGTGTTAGGCTTTCCTCTTCACTCCTCCCTCACTAATAAACTTGATATTTAAAATAAATCTAACTTGCCTACTCTTGTGAATATCTTTTGTTTCTGCAGCAGTGAATCACAGAATCACAGA
>WAAB01012046.1:0-47909 GCA_013389865.1 Piaya cayana | reverse complement strand
GAAGGACATTGAGGGGATGGAGTACGTCCAGGGCTTAAAAGAGATGGTGAGGAGGCTGGAGAACAATGGTTATCAGTGGTGTCTGAGGGACGCAGGGTTGTTTAGTCTGGAGAAAAGGTGGCTAGGGGAAGACTATCACTGACTACAACTGCCTGAAAGGAGGTTGTGGTGAGATGGGTGTTGATCTCTTCTCTGAAGCTACAGGCGATAGGACAAGAGCAAGTTGCCAGAGAGGTTTGTATCGGACATCAGGAAAAATTTCTTCGCTGAAAGGGTTCTCAGGCACTGGCAGAGGGAGGTGGTGGAGTCCCCATCCCTGGAAGCGTTTAAAAGACAAGCAGACAAGGAGCTGTGGTATCCTGTTTATTAGTAGACAGGTACAGTTGTACTCTGATCACAAAGATTTTTTTTCCAACCGTGCAGTTCTATGATTCTTTGATTTTGATGATGGGCAGTGGTTGTTGTGTTGTTTGTCCTCTTCCAGCTTTGCTCCTCACTAAGTGAAGAGAAATGCCTTGCTACTTTGCCAACTGACTCTTGTACTTGACTTCTTAGGTGGCTGGCCGCAAGGGATTCCCTCATGTGATTTACGCTCGTCTTTGGCGGTGGCCTGATCTTCATAAAAATGAACTCAAGCACGTTAAATATTGTCAGTATGCTTTTGACTTAAAATGTGACAGTGTCTGTGTAAATCCATACCATTATGAGCGTGTAGTATCACCTGGCATCGGTAAGTGGACTCTTGATTTTAAATGGAACAGTGGGGATAAAATATTAAGTGCTTTACTTTTCAGTGTAGAAAATACAGGACTAAATTAGCAACATTAACTTTTAGTTATCTAATTATAAACTGCTCTTTTATGCTATTGTCCCATCTTCTTAATGGAATTATTCTTTTACCTTTATTCCAGATTGAAAAAAACCAGTTTGTGGCTTTTGTTTAAGCTTTTCTGTTGGCTTTGCTCTTGGTTTTTATAGTTAATGTGTGTCCTAGGAATCACTTTGCATTGGGACTTGCATTGGAGGGTGTGTAATAGGTTGAGACTGTAGCACTAATTTGTAAAGGCTTGTAAACTTACTGTTCAAATGCTGTTGAAGACCTGTGCCTGTATAATCTTCCACACTCCCTTCTCTTTTTCTTCTCTTTAAAGATCTCTCAGGACTGACACTACAGAGTTCTGGTAAGTAGTTTCTGTTTGCTGCTGCATTTCTGTGGGCACAAAACTGCATTAAAGTTCAGTATGTGCACAGTTTGTTCTTGTGTATCTCCTTGGGAAGGAGGGTGGAGAGCAGATGGAAATGCTTTTGTCTGGCTGGCTTTGGAAAATCAGCCAAATAGCATTTGAGAGGCAAATATTGATTGATTATTTAAATTGAGACTTCTGCTTAGCTTGTAGGTCTGTTCTGTTTTCATTGAGTGCAATGAAATAATAAATAATAAACCCCAACAAGAAATAATAACAAAAACCTCGCTGTTGAATGTGGCTAATGGAAAAGATAAACCCGAGCACTCCAAACTGTGTGTACTTGTATGATATGCTAATTCATTGAATTGGGAATAATAGATGCTTGTGATGTAATAAGCATTTCAACAAGAAATAATAGAAATTCAACCATTAATATGCAATTGAATTGCGCTGTCTAATATTCTTACTCTCCCTGATACTTGAGAGAAATTGGACATAGAATGTCCAGTGAATGTTTTGTAGGAATCTGAGGTTGTGTGGCTGGTCACTGCTTCAACTGATTTTTTTTTTCCTTTCAAAAGAAATTCAGAGAGAAAGAAATCTGAGTTTTAGCACATTGTTAGAAGCATTCAAGCAAAAATGACTTAAAACCCCTGAACAACCCAATAAGCTGTTTACTTCACAGGCATTAACTTGTGTGCTCGTCTCTACTAATCTGTATTGCTACCTCTACCTTTGAAAAATAATCCTTTAGTACAGAGTAAAAGGTTACTAGGTAGCAGTTAAATGCATCACAAGTGTTTCCTTGTCCTGCCACTGTTTTTTTGAAGCAGTAAACAGAAAATTACTGTTTGATTTTATTATAGAGTCATAGAATCGTAGAATGCTTTGGGTTGGAAGGGACCCTAGAGTTCCAGCCTCCCTTCCATGGGCAGGACATCTCACACTGGATCAGGGGCTCCAAGCCCCATCCAACCCGGCCCTGAACCCCTCCAGGGATGGGGCAGCCACCACTGCTCTGGGCAACCTGGGCCAGGCCCGCCTCACCCTCTTCTCCCCAAGATCTCATCTCAATCTCCTCTCTTTGAGCCTCGAACCATTCCTCCTCGTTCTATCCCTGCACTCCCTGATCAGAAGCCACTTGGCAGCTTTCCTTGAGCCCCTTTCAGTACTTTCACTCCTTTGCTTTCTTCCAGTCCTCGGGCACCTTTCCCAGTTATCACAACTGCTTAGAGATCACTGGGTCATCACAATCACAGCAAGCTCCCTTGGCACTTGTCAGTGCATCCCACCGGGGTCCATGGACTAGTGCATTTCCAGAGTGCTTAGGTATTCCCTGATCTGATCCTCTTCCACCAAGGGTACACGTTCCTTGCTCCAGCCTTTCCTGGTAGTGTCTGGGACCTGGGATTCCTGAAGACCAGTCTTGCTTGTAAGGGCTGAAGCAAAGAAGGCTTTCATATTTAAGGCTGATTTTAAAATGAGCATGGGAGCTGAGGCAGTGCAAGAGTTTGACTTGAGTGTGCTCTGTAGGTTTTATAGAAGTACATTCTGGTGGCGATTTCCTCACGCTGTATGTGGAATACTCCAAATTAGAGGTTCCGTTTTTAAATATGGAGTAGTGCATTGTCTTTGCATGCAAATTTCATGTTTTTAGTCAGTTTGAATGGCAGTTGCTTGAATTTACTTAGGGGGTGTTTGGTATTATTTGTGTGCTGTGTTCATGAATTACATTTTCCATAGGAGCTTTATGTATGTTCTTGCATACTAGGAACTGATTTATTAGCTACTCTGTTAATGTATATTTAGGTACTTGAAAAAAAGCATGTTTTTCCCTTTTCTTAACTGTATCAAGTCACATGGTACTGGACAATTGGAAAACAAAATGCTATTGGATTCTGCTGCTCCAGGACTAAACTGCTTGTTTGATAGCAGTAAGCAAAATAAACAATTTGCTTTTCCATCCAGTTATGGTTCAAAACTTCCTGCTGCTGACTCGAGTGTGTGTTTGTAATTTGGAGGATGTGTTTAAGCAGTGTTTATATAGGTTAAATCGTCCCCCAGTAGTTTTAATAGCATTGTAATTGCTTGGAAGTAGTAGTGCAATTCGTAGTTAAACCCTGAAAAGAGATGCACGTGTAACTGTTTGCTTCTCTGCAGCTCCATCAAGCATGCTGGTGAAAGACGAATATGTTCATGACTATGAGGGGCAGCCGTCACTGTCGTCTGCTGAAGGCCATTCAGTCCAAACCATCCAGCATCCACCAAGCAACAGGGCATCTACAGAGCCTTACAGCACCCCAGCCATGTTAGCTCCCTCTGAGGCCAGCACTACCAGCACCACTAATTTTCCCAACATTCCGGTGGCTTCAACAAGTAAGATCCTCAAGATTATAGGAAATAGTAAACTGAAAGTGTTAGAGCTCAGAGAAAACCAGAGATTTTTTTCAGGGTAGATCTGTGCTGCTGCCACACCACACTGGGGAAGTGTGTGGCAATATGATCTAGGCAGTCTCCAGAGGGATAACACAAGGTTTTAACTCTGAGTGTTTTTAGAGTGACTTTTCCTGTCTTTTGCAATGAGACTTATGCTACATGAATGATGCAAAACTGCTTTGGGTAAGCCAGAGGTTCAGTGATACCATGTTAAAATAATTGACTCCTTACAAAACAGTGGTTATTATTGGAATGATTATTGTAGTAGTGGAAGTGCTTTGTTATTTTACCACGACTGCAAGCGGGACAAGAAAAGCGTGTGCTGTAAGGTGGTGATGACAGAAAGTTTTCAGTCAATTCTTTACTGTCCCACAGCTGAGAGCATGAGTCTCCCAGTTTTAACTATTATTTCTATAATACCTGCTGTGCTGCTGAAGTGATAGCTCTAATTAATATTTAAGTTAATCCACTGGGAGTGCTGTGTTGAAATTTTTCTTGCTGTTCTGTGTATTTGTTACAAATGGAAGAGAGTCTGAGTGACCAACATTGAACCTCACACAGGACAGCAAAGCAGTTATATACATGCTATCCTGCAGCCCTGATACAGGGGCACAGTGGAGTTCAGAGGGGCTTCACTTCACTGCTTCAACTTTTGTTTTATTAGATTTGAATTACGGTGTTGTGGTAATGTTCTTTAACCTTAGATGACAGCTTTTTTTGCTAAAGCAAATGATGGTTTTGTCCAGCTGAGATGCGATACCTGCACTAAAAAGAGGGATGGGCAGTTTAATTTTGTTGCCTTTGCACAACAGCTTATAGTCAGTAACTTTTTCTTGTCAGTGCTACAATGGTTGGACCCAAATGGACAGGAAAAAATGCTCATTTTTAGGTTTTAATTCAAGTTTTCAGTGTGTTGAATTCTGCTGGTTACCCCAGTTTGAGACTGCAAGTGTATTGGTGAAACTGGTGATCAGTTCCATGCTAATGGCTGAGCTGAAGCCTTTTAAAATCAACTTCTGTTAGCCTGTTCTGAAATATCTGTAGTTTTACCTTAAAGCTGAGACAATTCTTGTAATATTTATCTGGGAGAAAAAAGTCCAGCAGCTTTCTGAGGAGGAGTCTGGTGATGTATGCAGCTCTATTCAAGCATTGTTCTTAAAAATAAAATGCTGTTCAGTGTGTTATGGAGGAATGTAAATAGAAGTGAGTGTCCTGCTTATGAACAGCAGTTATAACGTGCTGGAAATAAGCAACTTACTGGACTTGCTGTTGGCCTGTTTGGATTCCTACCAAATTACTCCAGGGATATTATCCAGTACAACTGGTGGCATCTCCTTCTTTCTGTTCAGACTGGACAGTTGAGATGCTGTGGCTACTCCCTCCCTGGAAGCATTCAAGGTCGAGTTGGATGTGGCCTTGAGCAGCCTGGTCCAGTGGGAGGTGTCCCTGCCCATGGAACTGGATGAGCTTCAAGGTCCCTTCCAACCCAAACTGTTCTGTTGGAACAAAACAAAGATACGGTTGATAAACAGAGTTCTCTGCATACTTCTAAAACATGAAGGGTGTCAGAGTCAAGGTTAGCTGATGCAGAGCATCTTGCTTCAAATTCCCTAAGACACTCTGGTGGGTGGAAAAAAAATACTGGAAGCGAACTTGCAGAAACTGTATATTTCAGTGCCCTTAGTTGGGTGTGTTTTCATACCCAGTAGTGCTGAGCTCTTCTGACTTAAACTCTTGGAACGTTCATGAATAGGTAGTGTGTTCTTTTACCAGGTCAACCGACCAGTATATTGACAGGTAGCCATAGTGATGGACTCTTACAGATTGCTTCAGGGCCTCAGCCAGGAACTCAGCAGAATGGGTTTACAGCTCAGCCAGCTACTTACCATCACAGTGAGTATACACATACATGCACTCTTCTTAGCTTTCTAAAACCGGTTTCCAAATGTTCAGGAGAAATTAGAGGGATTAGAAGCGAGATGCAGAAAAAATCCCTTAAAAACCAACCTGCTCCTTTCTTTTTCCAGACAGTACTACCACCTGGACTGGGAGTCGGACGGCAGCCTACACGCCGACCATACCTCACCACCAGAACGGCCACCTTCAGCATCATCCGCCTATGCACCCAGGACACTACTGTAAGCACTGCAGTGCTCACACTGCCTTGTTTGCAGGTTTTGCTGAACGGTTGGGCTTGTTTATGATTATTCTCTACTTTGAAACCCTTTTCCTTTTTACTATAGAACATGTTTAGTAATTCTGACAGTTAAATGTTACATCACAATGGACTTCCCTCTGTTAAAGCAGCAGAGATTAGAAATCCAGATAGCTGTAGCGATACCGTCTCTATTGTAGATGTCTCACTGTACTTAAGAAAACCAGGACTTCCTTTCTCAATGCCTGTTTTTTAAGCTTCGCAATCTTGTGGTAAATATTTCCTTTGCGGAAAAGGAAGTTGATTCAGACTGTGTTGTTTGGATATTTTTCTTTCAGAGTGTGGAAGTTCCTGGCTGTTTTTATTTTCTAGAAATCTTGAAGTGTTGTCCAAGCGATGTAACAATCTGCATTGAGCTTCAGAGGATATATCCTTATACCCTAGCCAGTTTTATAGAGCTGAATGAGAGCTGGGGAAGTGAAGTTCTTGTCAATAACACAGTGTTACCACAGCCCATCCAACCTGGTCTTGAACACCTCCAGGGGTGAGGCAGCCACCACTGTTCTGAGCAGCCTGGTTCAGGGTCTCCCCACCTTCACAGGAAAAGATTTCTTCCTAAAATCTCATCTCAGTCTTCCTTTTTTGAGCTGAAAATTGTTCCCCCTTGTCCTGTCCCTGCACTCCCTGATCGAGAGCCCATCCCCAGCTTTCCTGGAGCCCCTTTCAGCACTGGAAGCTGTTCTAAGGGTAACAGCCTTCTCTTCTGCAGGCTGAAAATCTTTTCCATCTACAAAATCAGGAGCACAACCTCCTGTTTTAAAGTACAGGAGATGGAAAGGCAAAAGATGTGATCAGACTTCCAGTGTAAATGTCTAGTGCAGTGTATGCGTTATAAGGGTATTGTGGAAAAAATCCCACCCACATGGAACTTTTTCTAATTTTTGTGGCAGAAAGCCAGAACAGCTCTTTATTTCCTGGTGTAGTACTTACCCAGGTCACCTGTTTGCAGCATTTCATAGAATCACCAGGTTGGAAGAGACCCACTGAATCATTGAGTCCAACCATTCCTATCAAACACTAAACCATGTCCCTCACCACCTCATCCACCCACACCTTAAACACCTCCAGGGAAGGCGAGTCAACCCACTCCTTGGGCAGACCATTCCATTGCCCAGTGACCCTTTCTGTGCCTGAACCTCCCCTGGTGGAGCTTGAGGCCATTCCCTCTTGTCCTGTCCCCTGTCACTTGGGAGAAGAGCCCAGCTCCCTCCTCTCCACAACCTCCTTTCAGGTAGTTGTAGAGAGCAATGAGGTCTCCCCTGATTGCTTGGTGTTAGTTGTTAGTGGAGGGAAGAATACCCTGAGTTAATGTTAGAATGACTGTTCAGGTTGTGTCGAACAAGAAAATTGTGGCTTAGATATGGTTATTAAGCTTCATTATTTTGTTCCGTTAGTATTCCACTTCATTTATCACGTTATTTGTCAGAAATACCAGACTGTAGAAACTTTAGTGGTGCAGTAGATGCTCTATATAGTTCCTCAGCACGTGTATCTTCCTCTAATTAATATTTGTAACTGGCTGTTGATGCCACATAGAGTTTTTCTTGGCTGCTACAGCTTCTCACTTCAGAGCTGCCTGTTTTGACATGTTCTTGCAAAAGCTGCTGTTACTTTTAAAGCCGTGTTTAAGTCTTTCCTTCTCTGCTGCCTATAAGGGACACAGCGAGTTTATAAAAGTGGAAAGAATAAACTGACCAATATCAAGACCTCATTTAGCATTTTGTACTTTAGAAAATGAATTCTGTAGAGCTTTTGCCTATCTCCAGGGAGCATTTCTTAGGGTCAAGCCCACAGCATAGAATTGTAGAATAGTTTGGGTTGGAAGGGAGCTTAAATATCATCCAGGTCCAACCTCCCTGCCATGGTCAAGGACACCTCCCACTGGATCAGGTGGCTCCAAGCCCCGTCCAACCTGCCCTTGAACACCTGCAGGGATGGGGCAGCCACAGCTTCCCTGGGCAACCTGTGGGCAACTTGTTCTGTGATTGATAAGACTAAAGTGTGATTTCTGCTTGATCTATATCACATGCCTGTATGCAGTGGTTCTCTCCCTACCCTCTTTTCTCCTGGAGCTGGGTCTGGGTTGAGCAGCAGGCACCCTTTCCTCTGTGGATACTAATGGAGCTCTACTCAGCATCTGAATTCTTAGGAAGCCTCCAAAAGGGTAATTATGTGAGCATTTTTTCTCCCATGTCAGATATGGCCAGTTGATTCAGAAATTACTGGGATTTGTAACAGCTGGCATCCTCAGAAGTCTTTTTTTTTCACTATAGGAAAACAAGTTAAGCAGGAAAACCTCATTTTACCTCATTTAAAACAAATTGCCTGTTTTCTTTTAAAGGGCCAGTTCACAACGAACTTGCATTCCAGCCTCCTATATCAAATCATCCTGGTGAGTAAAGTCTACTGTGTAATGCTAATATTGTGGAAATGAATAACTACCTGGTTTGAGTTTGGGTGATTTTTGTATCAAGTACCCTGCAAGATACATATTCAAAACAGGAGAAAAGAAGGAGAGGAGGCATTTTGTGACAAATCTTTACAATTCAGACATCTCTTTTGGAATGGTGACACAGACTACAAACTGAATTTAATTTAGATGCCTAAGTTGAAAATCACAGTCCTCAAACCCATACTGAGCTTCCCCCTGTCCTGGGGGTGTATGAACTCTGAATGTCCTTGATCCTAAGCTTTGTAGGGTGCCTGAAGTTGTACTTTTTGCTGTCTTAGAAACATTATGGAGTTAGGTTGTGGCAAAGCCCTCTTGAATTCATGATCTCAAGTCCAACATCACAGGAAGATACCCTGAACAGGCTGGGTTGATGGGCTGAGACCAACGGGATGAGGTTCAACAAGGCCAAATGCTGGGTCCTGCACTTGAGATACAACAACCCCATGCAGCTACAGGCTTGGGGAAGAGTGGCTGGAAAAGTGGCTGGAAAAGTGCCTGGAGAAGAAGGACAGCGACCAAACGCGAGCCAGCAGTGGCCCAGGTGGCCAAGAAGGCCAATGGCATCCTGGCTTGGATCAGAAATGGTGTGACCAGCAGGAACAGGGAGGCAGTTGTGCCCCTGGGCTCAGCACTGTTGAGGCCGCACCTCAAATCCTGGATTCAGTTTCGGGCCCCTCACTTCAATAATGACATTGAGAAGCTGGAGCGTGTCCAGAGAAGGGAATGGAGGTGGGGAAAGGTCTGGAGAGCAAGCGTCATGAGAGGTGACTGAGGGACCTGGAGCTGTTTAGCCTGGAGAAGAGGGGCCTGAGGGGAGACTTCATCACTGTCTACAACTCCCTGAAAGGAGGTTGTAGCGAGGTGGGTGCTTGTCTCTTCTCCAAAGTGACAAGGAATAGAATGAGAGGAAATGGCCTCAAGTTGCACCAGGGCAGGTTCGGATTGGATATCGGGAAAAAATTCTTCCCTGAAAGGGTTCTCAAGCACTGGCAGAATCTGCCCAGGGAAGTGGTGGAGTCCCCACCCCTGGAGGGGTTTAAAAGATGGGCAGATGAGGTGCTTGGGGATGTAGTTCAGTAGCGGATAGGGATAGTTGTGCTTGATGATTTCACAGGTCTTTTCCAACCAAGGGATTCTAGGGTTCTATCACCCTCCTTAACCCTTCAGTGCTTAAGTTCCTTTTTGTACCATGGCGTAAGGGCTTGCTCTTAACAATAGTCTTTGTTAATGATAGTTATCCATGGAACCAAAGAAATGTCTTGCTCTCCCAAGTAGCTCCATTGCAGGTGAGAGGTGGTATTCTGTTTTTAACTACAGCAAAGCTGTGGCATGCACAGGCTGAGGCATAGCTGAAAAGTCTAAACATTTAATTCATTTATTCATTAGCCAGTGATTGAATCAATACCAGAAATAAAACTGTTGATAATTGCTGGCTGAACTTAACTGTACCTAAATTGTGTTTCATTTTGTTTAGTATTTCATTTTCACCTTGCTTACTCATGTGTTGATTTCACCCTCTTCAGCCCTTAGAGACATGAATATCTATTTGGAGATAATTAACTTGAAGGAATTCAGGCACCTTGATTTATTCTTTTCTAATAAAACCAGAAAACCGTTTTTAATGATAGTATCATTGAATCATTAGGGCTGGAAAGAACCTCTGAGATTGTGCAGTCCAACAGTCAGCTCAGCCCCACCGTGCCTGCTAAACCATGTCCCAGAGTCCGTGTCTGTAATGTTTTCCTAACACCTCTGGGGATGGTGATTCCAGCACTGTCCTGGGCAGCCTCTGCTGGTGCTTCACCACTCTTAGAGTGAAGACACTTTTCCTGATATACAATCTAAACCTCCCCTCGTGCAACTTGAGGCAGTTTCCTCTCATCCTATTACTTGTCACTTGGGAGAAGAGATGAACACCCACCTCACTACAACCCCCCTTCAGGCAGTTTTGGACAGCGATGAGGTCTCCCCTCTGCCTCCTCTTCTTTAGACTTAAACAACTGAAGGTCCCTCAGCTGCTTATCATTGTTCTCCAGCCCCTTCCCCAGCTCTGTTCCCCTCTGTGGGTGCACTTTAGCCACTTAATGTCCTTCTTGGAGTGAGAGACCCAAAACTGAACCCAGGATTTGAACCTAGCCTCACCAGTCCTGAGTCCAGGGGCACAACCACCTACCAGTCCTGCTGGCCATGCTGTTTCTGATACAGGCCAGGATGCTGTTGTCCTTGGCCACCTGGGCCACTGCTGGCTCATGTTGAGCTGCTGCCACCCAGCACCACCAGGTCCTTTTCTGCTGGGGAAGATAAGTAGTTGTGCTGCTGGGTGCTGGAGTTCATAACGAATGAGTGACACCTAAGGCACCAGGGAAGTTTTTTCCCTGTTGATTTATCAGGCTTCTGTGTTTAGATCCTATGCTGTTAGCTCTCCCATTTCCCGTGTTTCAAGGACACTGTAGTGCGGATTTTCTTTGCGTAGCTCCCCAAGTGCCAGCTGTGGCACTTTGCGTGGAAACAGGCTGTTAGAGTTGGCACAGCTGCTGAGTTCCAAAATCCCTGGAGACCTGAGATTACGGCAACTTTAGATTTTAATGTGTCTGAAGAGAGAGAAGCTCTGACACTGAAAGCACACACAACAAACCCCGTAGAAGCTTTGACAATCCAAGCAGCACACAAGCAGCAGGTGCACTTGTACAAAACAGCTTTGCATTTGCCAGGTTTCCTCACTTCCTTGTGTGTTTGGGTGTCAGTAGCATCCTCTAGGGCGTCAGGATTTCCTTTCCTTGCAAGGTAGTTTCTTCCAAGCACATATTTCTTTTTAAAATCGTATGAGTCAAAAGACACATTTTTGCTATTAAGATGTGCCGTTTTGTTCTGCTTCCTTGCTTAATACTTCCTTGTTTTGTCTCATACCTGATTTTCTTGTGTGCAGACAAGACCATTGTCTGATGTTTTTCCCTTCCACTGCCCAGCTTCCCAAATCCAGTTTGCTTTTGCAGGAAGGATAGAGAAAACTGGCTTCACCTAGGATATAGTTGGTATCATATCTTAAAATCATAGAATCACAGGATGGTTTGAGTTGGAAGGGACCTTAAAGACCATCCAGTTACTTCCCCCCTGCCATGGGCAAGGACATCTCCCACTGGATCTGGTGCTCCGTGTCCCAACCAGCCTGGCCTTGAACACCTCCAGGGATGGGGCAGCCACCACTCAGCATGAAGAATTTCTTTCTAATGTCTCATCTAAATCTTCTTTCCAATTCAAAGCTATTTTCCCTCATCCTGTCACTCCAGGCCCTTGTGAAAAGACCTTCCCCAGCTTTCCTGGAGCCCCTTTCAGTACTGGAAGGTCGCTCTAAGGTTTCCCCGCCACGTTCTCCTCTCCAGGCTGAACAACCCCAACTCTGTGAGCCTGTCTTCATAGCAGAGGTGCTCCAGCCCTTGCATCATCTCTGTGGCCTCCGCTGGACACAGGATTCCAGTTTTGGTCTCAAAAATCCCCTCAATCACCCTGCTGGCCATGCTGCTTTTCATGCAGCTCAGATCTGTTTGAGAGTTATTTTCTGTTATCCTGTCCGTGACTAAGTGTGTATGTGTTACTTCTGACACATACAGAGGACAAAATCAAGCCACAGTCATATAGTTCAGGAACATGTCTCTTTCCATCTGAACTTGCTTAGGTCAACATGCACTCTTACTCTGAAAGGAAAACGCAATTGCAGAAGGCATAATTGTTTGTTCGGAGTGGGTTTATTGAGTAGGTGGTTGTTCCTTTCAGTCAGTTAATTGCATATGTCCTTTAGCTCCAGAATACTGGTGTTCAATCGCGTATTTTGAAATGGATGTGCAAGTTGGGGAAACATTTAAGGTCCCTTCAAGCTGTCCAATCGTTACCGTCGATGGATATGTGGATCCGTCTGGAGGAGACCGTTTTTGCCTGGGCCAGCTTTCCAACGTGCATAGAACAGAAGCCATTGAGAGAGCAAGGTATTCCACAGATCTCAAAACCTCCAACATCTGCAGTATTCAATAACATTCTGTTTTGCCTTCACTCTGTGCCTCCCTTCTGAAATCGCAAGTGTGGTGTGTTCCTTTTAACTGGATTGACTTATGGTGGAGTGTGTCTTTCTGGGCTGCTGCTGTAATGCATTCGAAAAGTGAACTGAGTGACACAGACCTTGGCGCTTTGCAGTAGTGTGTGGCTTTATTTTTTACTTTCAAAGGATAAAATTAGCAACTCGTGCCGTTATGTATGCAAGCTGAATATTGGCTTTCCGCACCAGAGTGATGTGAGAATGGCTGCAATCCATGGATTTGTCAAAGGGACAAAGGAAGGGTGACAGGGAGCTAGTTGTATTTTTATTCATTCTCACCATGCTTGTGCTGGGCTCTAATGCGGAAGCTTAGAGAACTGAAGCAATCTCACAACCTTTTCTCCTTTGAAAGTAAAAGGAATAAAATGATACCATGTTTTCAGAAATGTTAAATTATGGCAGCCAAAATGCTGGATTGCTGTAATGTGATCCCAACAAATACACAGTTCTGCACTGAAATGCAGCTTTGTGTACATACTCAAGTGACTTATAGGGTTTTACACTTCTGTGCAGAACTGGATGTGTTGTTATCCCAGCTTTGTATTGTCAGTGCCACTTAAGTAGCATTCCTTCTATATTCCGTGTTTCCCATAGATGTTTATATGGTGTCACAGATGTTTTTTACTTTACAGATTTTGTGTAAGTATACACTAATTTACATCTACAATTTCAAGCCCTTGCATGAATGGAGTGTGAATTAAGATATTGCAGATAACCAAGAGCCTAGAGAACTGTGTATGGCTTATTTAATGAAGGTCTGGTGCATAGTGGGTTTACAGAGGTGCATTGGAACTGTTTCTTTTTAAGGTTACACATAGGGAAAGGAGTGCAGCTGGAGTGCAAAGGAGAAGGCGACGTATGGGTTAGGTGCCTCAGTGACCATGCGGTCTTCGTTCAGAGTTATTACCTGGATAGAGAAGCGGGGCGTGCCCCAGGGGATGCTGTCCACAAGATCTACCCAAGTGCATATATAAAGGTTGGTATGGTGAAACTGGGGGGGAATAGCAAACATTAGGTACATGTAAATGTTAAGGAAACTATAAATACAATGAAATAAATGTAACTTTCCTTTTGTTTATCCTTTAGAAGACCCTAAAACTTTGCATTTGACAAGTCACTTAAGGTGACTTTTTAAAATGACTCTAAACTGATGCTCGTAATATCTGATTTTGTATTTTGTCAGTCTTCAGAGCAGTTTTTTTGTTGTTTTAGCCTTACAGTTTTAAATTAAATTAATATTTATCTAAATCAAAATTTTCAGCACATGTTCTCTGTGGTTTTAGTCCCTCTACAAAGCAAGATGAGAAAGTGTGTACAAATGCTGTAGAAGTGCAAAGAATGTGTTAAAGTGTTGTGAAGTGATCCAGAGATCTCAAAGTTGCATGGAAACAGAGTTTTCAGGAGATTCTTACTTGGATTTGGCTCTGCTAGGCTTGAAAATTTGTTTAGGACAAGTCACAGTTGTGAAGATTGTTCTTAAATGAGCGATTGTTTAATTGAGATGAAAGAAACCTCACTAGCCTTTGTGTACAAGCTCTCTAGTAGAAGACCAGAGTTCTTCCTCCACGTACTTAGTGCCAAGCCTGTTCACAAAGATACAAAATCTAGCTCAGCTGCTGAAACTTCAGACCTGTCAGTTATTGGTGTGGATTTTAAATAGACTAACACATCCCAGTGAAATGGCAAAGAATAGTCTGAGCAAGTTAAGCAGGACCTGTTGGATTCCAGTTTTATTTTTATGCCTGGAAATCCTGGGATTTAACTAAAAAGAGGGATTTTATCAGCCTGTAGCATCCCTCAGACTGCGGCCCTGCAGCCAGATCTGTGCAGCTTTAGCCTACTCAGGTTCTGGTTGTGCCAGTGGTGGCAAACTCATATGAGTCTCTAAGGCTCTAGCTTTGATGTGCTATTTCTGTTAGAAAATAAATCAGGGAAGTTTTACTCTTACACAAGCTTACAGTGAGACTCTAGAAGTTGTTTCTGGAGAGCAGAGGCATCCTGGAAATTGAGGGTGGGAGTTGAGGAGTTCTTTCCTTTGTTGCTTTTGGTAAATTTTACTTAGTTGGGTGTTTTTTTTAAAGGTGTTTGATTTACGCCAGTGTCACCGTCAGATGCAACAGCAGGCTGCCACTGCCCAAGCTGCTGCTGCTGCTCAAGCTGCAGCTGTAGCCGGAAACATCCCTGGACCAGGATCAGTAGGTGGAATAGCCCCAGCTATTAGTAAGTATATTAACAACTTGCTCTCCTTTTTTCCTCACCTGAAAACACATAACACAGCCCCCTGCCCTACAACACGATGAATGGAATGGTGAGGTAACAGGGTGGGGCTGGGGTGGCATCATGGTAAGTGTGTATTCATTCACTTTTTACCTTCTCCACACGGCAAATTTCACTTCATAGCTGTCGGGGTGTATTGGATACACAATGCAATGGAAAACAGTTCTGTACAAGGTCCAATAGCATAACCCTGTAACTTTGAATAGATGTACTTCTGGCTGCTTCAGCACAAACTTGGAAAATGATCTTTGAGATCTAAGCTATAGAAACATTACTCAAAACAATTGGATTGCCAAGTGACAAAGTGCTTGACTAGGTTTAGGGAAACTCAGGATTCTTGAGAAGAGGAAGAGGAGAGAGTGAAGATGTTTTTCATTGTTTTTAGTTATTCTGGTTTTAGTTTTCTTAGTTTTTAAACTGTAGGTCCTTGAAATTACACCGAAGTACTGTTAACAGAGTAAGTGTCTTAGGTTGCTTTAGGTGTTTTCTTTGTATTCCTACATGGCTCTTTCCAGCTATCCCATGAATTGCTGAAGGCATTTTGGGGCATGTATTCAACTTCTGTCTTGGCCATTATTGCGATAACTGTATTCATCTTTTTATTTTATGAGATACAAGTAGTGCAGTTTGTTAACCCAGCTTCCTTCAGGTGCTCATTCTTGAGTTCTTAATGCTGGCAAACCTCAAGAATAAGCATTTTTTAGCTGTATTTCCTAAAAAAGTTTTACATAAATTCTGTCACATGAGATGTTAGGTTTCATCTTGTCTGATGTATAAGTTTTATATTTCAATACCCTTTTGAGATTGCAGAATGATGATGGGGTGTTGGAACTGGATGATCTTTATGGTTCCTTCTAATCCAAACCATTCTGTGATTCTAAGGAACACAAAATAACTGCTACGTTTATTATAACAGATCAGAAATATGGATTGGCCTTGGCTACGGTGAGAGGGAATTGCATGTGGAGAAAGAGCCAAGCAGATGGCTAAACAAACAGATCATAGAATCATAGAATCTCCAGGTTGCAAAAGACCTTTGAAATCATGAAGTCCAACTGTACCTGTCCACTAGTAAATCATATCCCTAAGCACTTAATCTACACTTTATCTAGTGTTTGAGAGAAATGGTTGGACTCGATGATCTGGTGGGTCTCTTCCAACCTGATTATTCTATAATTCTGTGATTCTATACCTGACTTCTAAATGCATCCAGGGAAGGTGAGTCAACCACCGCCTTGGGCAGCCTCTACCAGTGCCTGAGAACCCTTTCAGTGAAGTTTTTCCTGATGTCTAATCTGAACCTTTCCTGGCACAACCTGGGGCCATTTTGTCTCATCCTTTCACTGTCACTTGGGAGAAAAGAGCAATGCTTGCCACAGCCTCCTTTCAGGCAGTTGTAGGTAGTGATGAGGTCTCCCTTCAGGTTCCTCTTTTCTAGGCTAAACAAGCCAAGGTCCCTCAGCTGCTCCTTGTTTGAGTTGTGATGATAACAGAGCATGTCTGTGAAGGTTTACGTGAAACTTCTCCTGTTTAGGTTTGTCAGCTGCTGCTGGAATTGGTGTTGATGACCTGCGCCGCTTGTGCATACTCAGGATGAGTTTTGTAAAAGGTTGGGGACCTGATTACCCAAGGCAGAGCATCAAAGAGACGCCGTGCTGGATAGAAATTCACCTACACCGTGCCCTCCAGCTTCTCGATGAAGTACTTCATACCATGCCTATCGCAGATCCACAACCTTTAGACTGAGAACCCCTCTGCTGCGCTGCTGCGGGCCATTATATTGTGAGGATGGTGGATTGTAAAATACAATTCTGTTTATAACCTGAAGATATATTTTACTTTTGTTCTGCTTAATCTTCTCTAAAACCAGGTTTTAAAAATGCGTTTGCCGNCCTTATAGCAACTTTAAAATTCCAGTTGAATCGTGATGTTCTTTTTAGGGAACAGCAGTTTAACAGAAGACTTCTTTATTTTGTTGACTGTCTTGCTATGATTTTTGTTTCCAGATTGAAACGTAGAAGCTGCCCAAAAGTGAGGGACAAGACATACGTTGTTGGCATCAGTTAAGAGTAGCAAGGAAAGGAAATGTGGCTTTTCCTTCACTAGTTTTTGAAAAAAGAAAGATATCTTAGATTTTTATTTATATAGGCACGCGAGTTTTAAAACACTAAAAGGAAGTGCTTACTTCCAGTGCTGGTACTCAATTTAAACGTACCTTGAAGTAATACCCGTTCTGCAAAGCTGCCACTGAAATTCCACAATGAGTACCTAATTTCAGGAACATATTTTCATAGCTACTACTGACTTCTGTGATTTTACTCAAGTAAAACCCAGCAGGTGTTTTAAAGCGTTGCATGACTCTTTTTACTTCCATATACCATTAAACCATGTATGATAACGCACCGATATTTAGGATCCAGTTTTTGTATCTGTTCACCATTTCCACTCAGGGCAAGAAGGCAAACTTGTTTTTATACCTCTTGGTTATTCTTAGCCCTCTGCCATCAGTGACCGTATCAATCGGCAATGACTTTGTATAGAGAATTTATAGTAGAAAACATGCGAATGTATTGACTGTGAAACAGATACAAGGTGTACACTTTCTCTCTAGTTAATAGTATCAATAAAATTATAAAAACCCTGATTTTTTTTTTACAACCTTAGTTTGCTTCTATTATGTGATTCTGCACCTTGAAACAATTAATCTTGAGTGATGGGATTACTTCCTTTTGTAAGGCCAGCGGCAGCAGCCAACAGCAGTAGGAATTTTTGTCAGCGTCAGCTTACCAGGGAGCAAGTCCAATTTTTCGACTGCTTCTCAATAAGAGCATGTCCTGAGGATATCTCTTCCGTCTCTTCTGTGGGGTGTGAAGGTGAAGCAGGAATTCTTTTTTTTTTTTCAGCATCTGTGCAGGGAGTTGGAGCTTAAGCAGTCTTGGAATTACATAGGCTCTGGCTTTAGTCCTCCAGGTCCTGCCAGTCTAGTCCTCTTTCCATGCTGTGCTGAGACGTCCTGGCAGCCCATCTGCAGTGGTTAACATAAGTAGAAGTCTTGAAGAGAAGTCTTGGAAGCTTTTGCCATGTTTCTTGCACAGCTTCAGGACTCTGCAGAAGGCCATGACACAGGGTGTTCGGAGTGGTGGCCAGAGACTGATGAGCTTCCTCCACCATTCTCTTCTTGAGGCTAACTTCTAATAAGATTACTTCTTTCCCCTCTTATGTGGAAGCTTCTTGATGTTTGGCAAAACAAGTATTTGTTTTTTTCAAGAGCCTTTGTTTAAAACCTTGTTCATTTTCCTTTCCCTCCTAATTACCCAGTTTGTCTGAAAAGGAATCTTCTTCATATTCTTGAGGAACACTTATAGTAGTGGATTCCAACTATATCCTTGGAGAAGCTGCTTAACCGGCACCTCAGTTATGCTTCATCCACAGCAGAAAAGTTGATCTGATGGAAGAAATGGAAAGCCTGGCTGTATATTTGTCTTGCCAGGCTCCCTTTTGAATGGTCTTCCCTGCTCTCACTGATGGGTTTGAGGTGCCTTGGCTTTTGGAAAGTGTCCATCCTCCTGAGTGATGAACTGCAGATAACACACTGATAATCTGATTCAGAGCCCGTGAGCTGGCTCCCTTTGTGGTTTTGCAAAGTGGATGTCTGGTCTGTACGTGGCTGTGTCACAGAAAACCCTCTGCACCAGTTGCTTATGTTTTGGTTGTGCCAAACTTTGATAGAACAGTGAAAGTTTGCATCTGCCTGTTGCTGCTCTTGCCTCTCTGAAGGAACTCAGCTGTTAAGATGTGATCTGCAGCTTTCACAAGTCCTCTGAAGTCTCTGCTTGCAGTAAATACTACCTACAATGTAGTATTTCAATGACCAAAAACTTTTTAGAGTAGAACAATGAAATAATGGCAGTGGAGTTTGATCAGAACCAGGGATCCACACTCCTCCTTGTCAGGAGGAACCTGGGTATAGAGTGAGGCAGTAAAAATACTGGTGTGGCGTTGGACCCGATGCTCCAGTGGGTCTCTTCCAACCTGGTTGTTCTATGATTCTGTGATTCTATGATTCTGTTTACCCACCAGGCAGTTGCCGATAAGGTGCAGCTGTAACTGTTCAAGGGCAAAATGAGACAATATAATTCTTTCTAATGTACCTTTAACTTAATTTTTATACCTCTGTTTCTTAGGGCAAGGCATAAAAGCCAGCACGTAATGGACTGGAAACCCTTCAGCTGCAACACATTGGATCTTTGGCAGCCTTACACTGACATCTCTCTATGAATCTTGAAAGAGAGGTGCTGCTGCTTGACAACTGTGGCGATCCCCATGTGTGCGGCAGGCAGGGATGTTGGGAATGCTGGAATTACATCTCCTTTTCACTTCTGAATGTCTCAAATCCAGCAAATTCAACAAGTACTTTCTCAGCTAGCAGCCTCTTGCTTGCAGTCTTGTTTGCATGTCTGCTCTCCTTGGTTCTTTTGATGAAGTAATTATCCCCGTGTTTCTCACCCTCAGAATTATGCACTCAATTATGCACTCCTCAAAAAAAGCTTTGTGCAAGAATACTTTTTAATTTCAGTTCATGTACTGGAGAACTGGAATTAGTACCAGAAGGTTTGAAGGGTTTTGGCAGTGGTGGTGATACTTTTGAGAGTGTTTAAAGTTAACGTGGTGGAGATGTAGGAGAGGAAACCTTTTTGATATAATGGCTTAAAAATGCTTAAACCGATTCTAATGGGAATCCCAGTGAAGGAGCTGTAACCGCTAAGCGGTGCTGGTTGGAAACAGTTGTTCCTTAAATCACATTTCTGGGATTGATGAGAAGGATGAGTTTCATAGAATCGTAGAATCACCAGGTTGGAAAAGACCCACCGGATCATCGAGTGTGGAGCTTGCAAGATAAATCACTTAATTAATGGCTAATAATAAGTGTACCAAAGACCTAGGAGGCACTCTGGCTGCACTGCTGAGAGGGACCACAAGTTCAAAGGAGACAGCTCTCTCCTTTTGTCACGAAACAGCTCTGTCGCAGCAGCAGTCCTTGAACTTGATGTCCAACTACCATGCCTTACCTTTGAGACCATCTTACTTCTTGAGCCGCTCCTGAAGACAAGAGTGTCCTGTCTGCATAGCCTCAGTTCTTTCACTTGGAACCATGAAACATTTCCTATGTCAGTGTATATAGGGGTGGCTTCTGCCTTTGAACCCTTCAAATGTTGTTTATGTCTTGATGGTGGTCTTTATTGAGACATCTTTAATCTCTTCTTTGAAGAGTATGTGCTTTAGAAAGGACGGTCTTGACTTGTGTTTTGACTCTGCTGCAAGGGGTAACTGGGATTGGGGGTCACGGCTTTAATGCAGCCAGTTAAAGACAACCTGATGGGTCTTCCTTTCAGCAGGATTCAGACTTTTTTTGATAAATAATCCTGTTTCCTCCCTCCTCATCTTCCAGCCTCTGTGCTGCACAACATCCGCACTTTGAAATTACAAGATGCTAAATTGTTGGGTATTGTAAAAGACACCTTTTTTTGAGAGGCTCTTTTCTTGTCCTTCTAGAAGAAGTAAGACTTGAACTTCAGATGTGATGGTCTTGCCTGGTCCTGCTGGTAATGACTATTTCTGTGACTGGCAACAGGTTCTTCAGGACCATTGTGCAGTTCTTGGGACTGAAATTTGCAAGTTGCCTGTTGCAGGCATTTGCATTATTTACAAGCACTAAGGTGGTACTTTCTACCCCTGTCCAGAAAGGGCTGATGAATCCTAGTGGAAAGCACTTCTCTGCCTATCATGCAGGAGCTGGAGGTCAAATTATTGTCTTCTCCACCTCCAAAACACTGTTCTTGATGATATGTTTCCAAAATGGATCTGCAGCCATGCTGAGTCAAAACTGCTGCATGTGATGCTGCTGAAGATTCCCCAAGAGCTGACTTGAATTTGAAGTTTCACTTTGTGAGACCGCGTGGAAAGCAGATCTGCTGCCCACAGGATCTCCAGAGGTTTTGGCACTGCTGGCTGCTCTCGTGCTGCCTTGGGAGTGATGCATTGCTCCTAAATTTACAGGACTATTCTTTCAAGCTCACCAAAATCACCTAGCGCTTTCCTGCTCCAGCACCTATTTTCTGTTTCTTTTTGATGCAGTTTGGTAGCACTACTAAATTGTGATCAGCTGGATTGAGAGCTGCGAAATACTCTTAATCCAGAGCTCACCATGAGAGGGTTTTCTGAGCATGAAAGCCTAGTTAACTGTTTGTTCTTTTAGCCATTGCCTTTTGATAAGCGGTCAACAGAATTCCCAGTAGTTCCTTTGTAGCTTTACTGTATGTTTTACATTAGTCCTAGTTTGTGGATAATATACTGTAGTTAACTTTCCTGAAATTCTGTAACAGAGTATGTTTTTGATTAAAAAAGGTAAAGATTCAAGTCTCCAGCTTCTTTATTTCATTCAGCAGAGAGCTGTAACCCTGTTTCTAGCCAGGTGTTCAAACTGCTCACTGCAGCATTGTATTGTGGCTGCCTAGGGCAGGACTGCGGTGTCAGGGGTCATAGAATCGTGGGATGGTTTGCGTTGGAAGGGACCTCAAAGCCCATCCAGTTCCACCCCCTGCCATGGGCAGGGACACCTCCCACTGGATCAGGGGCTCCAAGCCCCATTCAACCTGGCCTTGAACCCCTCCAGGGATGGGGCAGCCACCACTGCTCTGGGCAACCTGAGACAGTGCTTCTCATTCCCCCCTTTCACCTTAAAACTGTTCCCCCTCATTCCTTCAATCCCTGACCAAGAGCCCCTCCCCAGCTTTCCTGGAGCCCCTTTCTGCACTGGAAGCTGCTCTAAGGTCTCCCAGGAGCCTTCTCTCGAGGTTGAAAAAACTCAACTCTCTCAACCTGTCGTCAGGCACAGCTGCTCCAGCCCTTGGATCACTGTCGTGGCCTCCTCTGCACTTGCTCCAACAGCAACATGTCCTTCCTGTGCTGAGAACTCCAGAACTGCACACAGGACTCCAGGTGGGCTGTCATGAGAAGAGCAGAGTGGCAGAATCCCCTCCCTCGCCCTGCTGGCCATGCTGCTTTGGATGCAGCCCAGGACATGGTTGGTTTCTGGGCTGTGAGCACACATTGCTGGCTAATGTCATAGAATCATAGAATCACCAGGTTGGAAGAGACCCACCGGATCGAGTCCAGCTGTTCCTATCAAACACCAAACCATGTCCCTCAGCACCTTTTTCTCCCATGTCTTAAACCCCTCCAGGGAAGGTGACTCAATCCACTCCCTGGGCAGCCTCTGCCAGTGCCCAACGACCCTTTCTGTGAAAAATTTTTTACTTATGTCATGCCTGAGCCTCCCCTGGCAGAGCTTGAGGCCATTCCCTCTTGTGCTGTCCCCTGTCACTTGGGAGAAGAGCCCAGATCCCTCCTCTCCACAACCTCCCCTCGGGTAGTTGTAGAGAGCAATGAGACCTCCCCTCAGCCTCCAGGATAAACACCCCCAGCTCTCTCAGCTGTTCCTCATAAGGCCTGTTCTCCAGCCCCTTCCCAAGCTTTGTTGCTCTTCTCTGGACTCGCTCCACAGCCTCCACATCCTTGTGAGGGGCCCAGAACAGCACACGGCATTCCAGGAGCAGTCTCACCAGTGCCCAGTCCGGAGGGAGAAGAACCTCCCTGGACCTGCTGGTCACACAGTGTCTAATCCAAGCCAAGATGCCATGGGCCTTCTTGGCCACCTGGGCCACTGCTGGCTCATGTTGGGTCGCTGTCAACCAACACCCCCAGGTCCCTCTCCTCCTGGCAGCTTTCTAGCCAGACTTCTAGTCTGGAGCTGCCCAGGGTGGTTGTGCCCCAAGTGCAGGACCCGGCATTTGGCCTTGTTAAACCTGCCATGTTGAGATTTTCATCCCCCAGCACCCCAAGTCCTTCTCAGGGGTGCTCCCAATCCACTTACATTCCAGCATGTAATTGTGCTTAATTCCTCTTCTCACATTCCCAGGTGTCGGGATACTCGGGTGCAACAAACCAGGAATGCAAACCCAAGTGCAGTGTCCAGCATAGTGTGCTCTCTGGGCATCTGAAGGCATGCAGATACCGGTCTGAAGCTGGAATAGCACAACTTTTCTGTTGGTGCTCGTATTAATGGGAATTGTTGCTTTAAAACCACTACTGTGTGCTTGTGTCAAGGTCTCAGAGCAGGAAACAGAACCTGGAGTGAGTACAATGTCTCTCTGCTGCCATATGTGCCAGCAAGTGATGAGTATCCAGTGTTAGGAGGTGCAAGTGAACTCTACTCTGTCAGCTCCTGCAGCTGCCAAGCTGAAAAACCCTTCCCAATAAATGAACAAAATACCAACCACCACAAATCTTGGGATTGAGGAACAGTGCAGGAGACAGGCAATGTCTTTGGAATGCTCTGGGTCTCTGAAAACAACCACTTCCAAAGCTCAGAGAAAAGGAAGAAGCAAACCAACCCTTTTAACCTGGGTGATCTGTGAGCATGAAAATAAGGAGAAGATATCTTCTTAATCACAGTCCCAATGACTTTGAGCAGGAATGGAGCAGCCTCAGTGCACGCTGTCGCTCTCTGCAGCTGGGGCTTCACCGGTAGCAGAGGTGATGAACACAAGTCACTGTGTGTCACAGAATCAGAATCACAGAATCACCGGGTTGGAAGAGACCCATCGGATCATCGAATCCAACCATTCCCATCAAACACTAAACCATGTCCCTCAGGACCTAGTCTACTCATGCCTTAAAGGGGTGTGAATAAAACACATGTCCTGAGGGGTGTGAATAAAAACAGCAATGCAGGTGGTGATGCTTCCTGACACAATGTCTTCCCAGAATCATAGAATCACAAAGTTGGAAAAGTCCTTTCAGGTCATTGAATCCAACCATCCCTATCCACTACTAACCAGATCCCTGCACACCTCACATACCCGGCTTTTAAACTCCTCCAGAGGTGGGGACTCCATCACCTCCCTGGGCAGCTTCTACCAGGGCCTGAGAACCCTTTCTGTGGAGGAATTTCTTCTGATGTGAAACCTAAATCTGTCCTGGATTAACTTGAGGCCATTCCCTCTCATCCACATTTGTTACTTGGGAGAAGACCTCAGCACCCACCTCACCACAACCTCCTTTCAGGTAGTGGTAGACGCTCTAGGTCTCCCCTCAGCCTCCTCTTCTCCCGGCTAAACACCCCAAGCTCCCTCAGCCTCCCCATAATCCTTGTTCTCCAACCCCTTCCCTGGCTCTGTTCCCTTCTCTGGACATGCTCTGTTCCCCAAATATCCTTTGTGTGGGGGCCCAAAACTGAACCCAGCTCCTGGAGGAAGGGAAACAGCAAATAATCTCATTCTCCCTGCAGCTTACACTCCTGTTGTTAATAATCTGTTCAGTCACATGTTGTCTTCACCAGTCACCACCTTAAAGCAGTTTTAGCTTTTCACCTCTCCAGAGAAGCTTCCCAGACTCATCTTGCCAGTGCTGACAGCAGACCTGTTGCTGACTGAAGGCTGGTCATGTCCAACACAAACCTCTTGGCTCGGGTTTTACCCTCCGGAGCACAGGGCTGCTCTGCACCAGCACAGGATTTGGAGTGTTTCACTCCTCTGCCACAGCCACGTGGCTTCAGACTCAGGATAAACCCATGCCAGGAAACAAAAAAAAAAAACCCAACAAAACACCTTCCTCTGAGTACTGGCTGCTGTTGACCCTTTAGGTGAAGCTCAGGCTTTCATACTGGACAAGAAGATCACAAGTCTGGATTGTGGGTTTTTTTCATCTTTCCTTGGGAAATGTAAACATTGCAGAAACGCATATTATCTTCCACCCCCTTGGCACTGATGCTGTGGATGCTGTATGGACTGTAGGGAATAACATATGGGAGGATGCTATAGGGGTGGGGGATGGAGTTCTGTGGGGTGGAGGGAAGCTGCAGAACATGGGGGATGCTGTAGGAGGGTGGGACATTATGTGTGGGGTTTGGGAATGATGTACGGTGTCAGGGAGATGATNCGGAAAGGATCGTTGGGCACTGGCAGAGTCTGCCCAGGGAGTGGGTTGATTCACCTTCCCTGGAGGAGTTTAAAGGACAGGTGGATGAAGTGCTGAGGGACATGGTTTAGTGTTTGATAGGAATGATTGGACTCAATGATCCTATGGGTCTTTTCCAACCTGGTGATTCTATGATTCATAGAATTCATAGAATAATAGAATTCATAGATGCTCTCTATGGAGCATCCCAAGTAAGAAGCAATAAGACAGCAGCATGGCCAGAAACAGTGTGGCCAGCGAGAACAAGGAGGTAATTATGCCCCTGTGAGGCCACACCTCAAATCCTGGGTTCAGTTTTGGGCTCCTCTCTCCAAGAAGGACATTGAGGGGCTGGAGCGTGTCCAGAGAAGGGAACAGAGCTGGGGAGGGGCTGGAGAACAAGGTTTGTGAGAAACGGCTGAGCAAGCTGGGGCTGTTTAGCCTGGAGAAAAGGAGGCTGAGACCTCATCACTGTCTACATCTCCCTGAAAGGAGTTTGTGGTGAGGTGGATGCTGATCTCTTCTCCCAAGTGTCAAGTGATGGCCAAGAAGAAATGGCCTCAAGTTGCACCAGGGCAGGTTTAGATTGGACATCAGGAAAAATTCCTTCACAGAAAGAGTTCTCAGGCCCTGGCAGAGGCTGCCCAAGGAGGCAGTGGGATCCCCACCCCTTGAGGGGTTTAGAGGTGCATAGATGAGGTATGCAGGGATCTGGTTTACACTAGATAGGTATGGTTGGACTCTTATCTCAAAGTTCTTTTCCAACTAAACAATTATACGGTTCTATGACAAGAGGAAACAGCCTCAGGTGGCACCAGGGGAGGTTTAAAATTGGATATTTGCATTTTACTGCCAGCTCCCGCTTTGCACCTACTCTCCCTGGGAGTGAGATTTGAACCCCATGGATCACTGACCAGGGACAGTCAAACTCTGCTTGATTTTCAGGACCCTGAGGATGAGCATTGCTTCCCACCCTGGGTCCATACGCCTGCGAACAAACAATAATTACCAAAGGAAGCAGAAATCAACCCAGACATCCTTCCCTGGCAGTGGGAGGATGTCTCCCATCCCTGTCTGACCCAGTGGGAGGTGTCCCTGCCCATGGCAGCAGGTAGAAACTTTAGGGGCTTTAAGGTCCCTTCCAAACCAAACCGTTCTATGATTCTGTTTCCCCTGTGCTCCCAACAAGGATGCCAAGGAGATTTCCCAGGGCCAGGGACTGGGAGACATCATGGCAGTTGAAGGGTCTGACAGGGCTTCTGGTAAATAATTCCAAACTGGCTTCAACGATGTCAAACCACTCTTTCCAGAGCCCTCCCTGCCTGGGAAGACCCAGCATGAGCTCCTGGACCAGCACATAGCCCAGCTGGGAAAGCTCCAGGGGCTGAAAAGAAAAACGCAGGCTAAATGCTTCCTTAAAACAAACCATTTACAACCGTTGAGGTCTCTTACCCAGCCTAGCTCACACGGTGGCGAGTGCTTCCCTTTCCGTGACCAAGAGTTAAAATTCCAGGCGGGTTACTCACCCATCACAAGAGCTCTGAGCATGGAAAAACAAATTCACTACAAAAAATTGAGGACTGGATGATTTTTAAGCCCGTGCCTGACTTCTGCAACTCAGCAGTAACCACGGTGATACTTGATCTGATAAATAAAATGTGGAGGGGCTGGGGCTCAAGGTGGATAATGGAGAGCTAGAAATAACAGGGTTACATCTCCCTCTTACCCAAGGTTTTATTGGTGAGGCCTCTAGCTGTAACACTGAAACCACCCCAAGAGCCAAGTAAAGTGAATTTAAATACGCTTTTGTCTCTTCCCAAGACTTATTATTAAAAAGACAGCTAAAAGGGAGATATTCTCCTCTCTGTCCTCCTGAAGAAATTGAAACAAAGGTTTATATTTGAGGATGATAGTGTCCTGGGCTGCATCCAAAGCAGTGTGGCCAGCAGGGTGAGAGGGGATTCTGCCTCTCTGGTGAGACTCCACCTGGAGCTGTGTCCAGCTCTGGAATCCCCAAAATAAGGAGCTGGAGCTGTTGGAATGAGTCCAGAGCAGGCCATGAAGACGATGCAAGGGCTGGAGCAGCTCTGCTTTGAGGCCAGGCTGAGAGAGTTGGGGATGTTCAGCCTAAAGAGCAGCTTCCAGTGCTGAAAGGGGCTCCAGGAAAGCTGGGGAGGGGCTCTGGATCAGGGAGTATAGGGACAGGATAAGGGGCAGTAGTTTTTTGTGAAAGAGGGGAGATGGAGATGAGATCTTAGGCAAAAATGTTTTCCTGTGAAGGTGGTGAAACACTGTCCCAGGTTGCCCAGAGCAGTGGTGGCTGCTCCATCCCTGGAGGGGTTCAAGGCCAGGTTGGATGGGGCTTGGAGCCCCTGATCCAGTGGGAGGTGTCCCTGCCCATGGCAGGGGGTGGATGGGCTTGGAGGTCCCTTCCAGCCCAAACCCATGATTCATGCTGCTGCCAAATGCTCCCAAATATGATTTCAGCTGCCCTGAAATGACTGAAGTGGGTGCTCTGGAGCGTTGCAGGCAGCTGTGGCAGGTGCCCCTGGAAGACCACACATGGTCTTTTAAAACCAGCAATTGACAGAAAACAGGATTCTTTGCACTTGGAATCATCTGGCCTCAGCGAACCTGGGGCTGTGGTGCCTTCGACACTGGGAAAAGCACTTGGTGGTCAGGAGGGAGGCAGAGGAGGGATGGAAGGGAGCAAGGGAAGTAGGATGGGAGGGAATGATGAAGGGAGGGAAGAGGGAAGAAGGGAGGGAGAAAGGAAAGGAAGGAGAAAGGGAAGTAGAAAAGCAGGAAGAAAGGAGAAAAGAAGGGCAGGAACCAGGGAGGGAGGAAGGGGAAGAAGGGAGGGAGAAGGAGAGAAGCAATAAGGGAGGAAGGGAAGGAGGAAGGGAAGGAGGGAGGGGGAGAGGGGAGGGAAGGAAGGGAGGAGGGAGGGCGGGAAGGAGGGAGGAAGGGACATCAGTGATCCCCAAACTCCACGAGCAGTTCCAAGTGATAACCATGAAGACAGCAAAACATTCAAGTTAATGGAAACCAGTCTTTATTAAGTAACTCTTAATATCAGAAAAATAAAACTCTTATAATTCTCTTTACAGCAAATATATAATATCAGTGCTTTGGCCATCATAAGTTAAAGGCCCTTTTATCATAAAATATATATAGTTTTTAAACTTTACTCAAATTGAATTTATAATCCCTACGACCTCCCTACATATACATAACAAAAGTAGTAAAATTAGCAAATACTAAACTACGCTGATAGTTCAAAGTTGTTCTTTGCTTGTGGTTTAAAATAGAAACAGTACACGTGCCCTAGCGTCTTGTTGGCTCCTTGGCTTTACCGGTTGCCGTGTGTGACGCTGAAAAATACAAAACACATGCGTGGCGAGCACTTTGTTCGTTACCTACAGGGCCGCAGCTCGAGGTTAGGTTTCAATACTGACGCGTGGCTACGCTAACGAGCGGTTATAGCACTGAAGTTAACACGGTGTGTAACTGTTGCCATCGAGGCTGCTCGGTATACTGGAAAAAAAAGGTAAAATAAAAACCATTATTCTGTAAACTTTTATAAGAAATGTAACTCTTCAAGTGGAAATAAAAAATAAAAGTTTTCAGTGTATCTACTTAGTTGGATACCTCTACAACCTATTCTCGTTACACTGGGAAATAAAAGCTTTTGTCTTGGGAAGAAAATAATGCTTCAGAAAGAAAAAAATAGAAAAAATCCACCAGAACTCCATTTTGAGTCTTTTTTTTTGTGTTTTAACATATGCCAGCACAGATTTGGGAACATACTGAGGATGAAGAAGCTAAAAAGTGTCCACAGGCTGAAATGTAAAAAGCGCATCCTTAAGGAATTTTGGTTTTTCTTCTACATTATGATTGGAAAGATGGTTTTGAAATGATGTTAAAAGTGATGGTGGGGCCGCTGCAACCAGAAACGCGAGGGCACGTACACAGCTCCCCCATTACTCCTTTTCCCTACTGCAAATAATATGTATATATTTATGTATGTGCAACATGAATATGGATTGAACGTATAAGCCCTTTACGTTTTTGATCTACACACCCTAAAAATGTGATTTAAAAACAGCTTGATTGGACTAACAAACGGAATGTCAGCATCCTCACTATCAAAGTTCATGCATCCCAAGGGTCTTACTGGAACGGGACTGGACTTTTCCACATGTTAAAATAATCAGTGGGTAGGAGTCCATAAATCAAGATGTGCCTGATCCCGTGAACACACTTTCCAGCCACCTTGGGGCAAACTGGAGGCACGCCAGGCAGCTTCTCTCCTCCCCTGAACACAATTCACCCGAACCTGCCAATAACATAATTAATTTATATAGATCCAACTGGGTTTTGAAAAGAAAAAAGGGACCTGCGATACTGAAGAATTAGGTGTAATGTATGTGCACCTAAAGCACAAAATAATACGTATTTCCCCAAACCTGTTTTGCAAAACTGGCAGTGTAAAGAAGGCAGCATTGGAAGTGTTGTTTGATATCGGTAATGCCAGTAACCCTCCATGGGTAGACAAGTAGCTCCTGCATTTCAGGCGATGAGGTTCGTTGCTGCCAGCACTGAGAAGGCAAACACTTTGCTGAGATCCTGTGAAACCAGACGAGTTATCAATCCAAATTTCCCCTTTGCTGTGCTGTAACACTCCAGCAGATGTACCTCTGCTTACTGTGCTGTCTGGCCGGACAGACCACCAGGTTTAGTGTTACTGTAGCAGCTGTTTGAGAAGGTAGACATTTATTACCAACTTCAGCCTAATCCCAAGAAAACCCAACAGTCAGAGCTCGTTAGGAAGCTTACTAGAGGGTACCATTACACCCATGCCCTTGAGAGTTTTAAAAACATCTATATATAATAGCATATATATATATGCTTAAGAGTGAATTTGGATTGCCTGAGTAACGGCTGTCTGGCAAACAGGACATGATGGTATTTTCTTCTCACAGATTCTGTTGGCACACTCCATGCAGAAGAGGTTGTGGCCACAGGGGACCAGGGCCGCGATGACTTCGTTCTCAAAGCAGATCACGCAGTCATGCTTCAGTCTCGACTCGGGGGGCGAGCTGGAGGCAGAGCCGCCATTGGAGGAGGAATAACTGTTGGTACCGTTGGAGAAAGCAGGGATGTAGATGGGAAGGCCAACTTGGTGGCAGATGCCAGGTGGGTCACTTCTCATTCTTCGAGCCAGCAGGTGATCCAGACTTTCTAGAAATGTGGGTGACAAGCGAGGAGTGGATGGCTGGCTCCCTCGATGCCGAGGCTTGGTGTTAATAGTGGCGTTGCTACCAAAGCCGGAGAGAGGGTTTACAGGTTCAAAAGGAGTCCAAATGGTTTGGGAAGGCGTTGGTAAGGAGTCATACATGGGAGAGTCGACCATGAGGTCTTCGGTGCCCACCATAGGCAGCATTTCTCCAAACCAGAAGTTGCCTGTGCTGAATGGACTCGTTGGGCTGAAGTCAGCCAATCTATTGCTTCCAAAATAGGAATCTGTGGAGCCACTTCCCAAGGAACTGGAGCTGTTGTTTCTATAACTAGAAATTATCTTTGTGTGGCTAGGAGGGACAGTATTAGAAGCAAGACATGGAGATCCAAGAGTGCCTCCTTCGAAGCTGACATCCGTACCATTGTAATGGAAATCGTTCTCTTCACTGGGCTCAACGTAGTTGCCGGTACGAATGGCGATGTGCATCTCAATCTCCTCGCGCGCTCGGTCGACGTTCTCTGGCATTCCCGTCACCTCAAAGACAGGTTCCTTGTCTCTGTTGGGAGTGACTATGTAGGTGTGTGTTTGCTGCTGAATCCTCTTGATGGTCGCTCCTTTGGGTCCCACCACAAGTCCAACCATGCGGTAAGGCACGCGGACTTGGACTGTGGTCTGACCTGGCAGGCTGGGGGTACCTGCTGTGCCTCCCAGGACAGGGCCGTTCTTGTTGCGTGCCGCTCTGATCATGGAGAAGTGTTCAGCAGCTGAGAGAATTTCCCTTTTGGCCATGGCTACATCCTCTTTCCGTCCAGTGACAACAAAGATGGGTTCTTCTCCACGAACAGGGGTCTTAATGTAAGTATTTGTCTTGGCCCTCAGCGCTTTTATTTTGCAACCTGTTTAAAGGAAACACATGCAAGTTTAGCAGGATGCCTAAGTTTAGAAAGCCACAAGAAAGCCAGCTATTTTAAGCTACTTGAGAGCTTCAAGAAACTGTAGGGTGAAATGAGAAGCAGCTGTTTTTAGCTCTGCAAGCCACAGCAGGGAAAGTGGTAACAACTTCTACCTATTATATCCAAACAGATCTCCGATGCTTTCAGCCACAAACTGTTTTACCAACGTTCCTCAGGCTGTTTTAGCCCATCTCCTCCTCAAATATTGTTAAGACAGTGAATAAACATGAAGGTATTTTCCTCTGAGACAGCCACGTTCATCGTTATCCCATATAGGCTGGTGGATTTGTATTTCTTCCACTGACTGGGAATCCTTCAGCCATTTCTAAGATCCTGCAAAAGGAGTAAAGACTCACACATACATGCACTCACAGCTGCAGATACATCAGCCTTTCACTGATATGCATGGCTAAAGAGAAAATTAAACCTTTACAAGTGAGAGAAGGGTCTGTATCACAACCTGTGTAAGACAGAGATAAAGTTATTGATTTAATGAGAATTCTTCATGGCTTCCTGCGAACAGCAACTGTTATTTAAACCTTACTCTGGCCTGTGGGATGAAGGAGCCACTTCTTGAACTGTCATAGAATCACAGAATGGTTTGGGTTGGAAGGGACCTTAAAGCCCATCCAGTCCCAACCAGTCACAGGCAGAGACACCTGCCACTGGAGCAGGGGCTCCAAGCCCCATCCAACCTGGCCTTGAACACCTCCAGGGATGGGGCAGCCACCACTGCTCTGGACATCCTGAGCCAGGGCCTCCCCACCCTCACAGGAAAACATTTCTTCCTAAAATCTCATCTCCCTTTTTGCAGCTGAAAACCGTTCCCCCTCATCCTATCCCTGCACTCTCTGATTAAAAGCCCCTCCCCAGCTTTCCTGGAGCCTCTTTCAGCACTGGAAGCCACTTTAAGATCTCCTATTGCCTCTTCTTCTCCTCGCTGAACAACTCTCTCAGGCTGATCCCATAGCAGAAGTGCTCCAGTCCTCAGATTGTCTTCATAGCCTCCTCTTGACCCAATCCAATAGTTTCATCTCCTTCTTACACTGCGAATTACAGAAGTGGACACAGGACTCCAGGTGGAGTCTCATGTGAGAGGAGTAGAGGCAGGGAATCTCTGAAGTGCCTTACCAATTCTTACGAGTTCACATTTCAGGCAAGATTTTCCTGATGTTTAAAAAGCTCAGATCCAGTTAGAAATTTGCAGCTTCGGCTTCCTTTCCTGTCTCAGCTGCCAGCTCCTAGAGACTGCTTTACCAGAGCTACATTTCCAAACTGCTCTGGTGTGAAGAAAAGCATTCTTGCCTTTCTTCCTCAGGCTGCAGAAAGCCACGGACCAAGGCAGGCAGAGATTTTCTCTTCAGGTATGATTCAGATACCAGGAAAGCAGAGGTTGGATGCTGCCTCAGCTCCCTGCAGAACCAGAATGAGATTTTTAAACATCATAAAGCCAGTGGGAAGTTCACTCCACAGACCACTGAGGTTGGTTTTCAAACTTCTCAGATAGTTAGAAATTGCTGAAGTAATCAGATAGAAAAGTAGAGATTTCTGAATGCTGTGAGGAGGGCTGGAAAACCCCACAACTGGCAGGTCATGTCAAAACATAAGGTCAGCAGCCCATCACACCACACCACCCCACACTTCTGCCATAAATCATCAGATCACTGCATCCAAGATTGTTGAAGTACAAAGGTAAAAAAGCCTGAAGAGGGAAATTCAATTTAATCAAAGCTTTCACAGTAATTTTAGTTTCAGTATGGTAATTCAAGCTCACTCAGTAAGAGCTTCCCCTCTTTGTTCAGCAATACAAGCAGCACGCTTGGCTGTCAGTTCACACTGACACCAATAAAGCAAAACCCTTTAGGTGAGATGCCCTTTACTTTCGTGTTCATTTGGGCAGATTTAGAACTTTAGGCAAAGATTTAGTACTTGCCAAGGGCATCATGTGCCCCACTGGCTATGTTCATCCTGCACCAGCCGATTTCTATCATTATATTCCAGCCTCCTCCCCACATATTCCCTTAGGAGGATTATTTGACTAAACAATTCAAGCACACTAAGAACATGAAACTCCAAGAAACTTATTTGTTTACCTAATACACCAACAATTTAAAATGATCAAATACTTCCTTTTTAAAAAAGGTGATAGGAAGACAGATTTTTTTCTCCCCTTGAAGTGAAGTTAAGCTGCAGCACCTGCAGTCTTCACTCACCCTGCAGCTCAGTCTTCACTCCCAGCAATCACCTTTCATCATTACTAACAGGATGAGACATATTAAACCCAATCTCAGGCCATTTACTCCATGAGGGAACTCCCCAACCGAGCCAGCAGAGCCAAGCAACTATGGAGGTAGCTATGCGTGTGCCTGATACTGTGAACCAAGAACTGTGTGAAAAAGCATTCCACAGTCTGTGCCTCTGCACAGCCACAGCAGCAGCAAAGGGGGAACAGGCTTTCTTCTCAATTTTTTCTTCTGTTGAATTCAATTCAACACCACACCAGGACCAGGAGAAGGATCAATTTACAGATGAACATCCACATCCTTTATAAATGAGCCTCACTGAGGTTTAACAAGGCCAAGGTCCTACACCGGGGTCAGGACAATCCACGGTTTAAATTTAGACTGGGGGATGATGTGATTGGGACCAGCCCTGAGGAGAAGGACTTGGGGTGTTGGGGGATGAGAAGCTCAACATTAGCCAGCAATGTGTGCTTGCAGCCCAGAAACCAACTGTGTCCTGGGCTGCATCCAAAGCAGCGTGGGCAGCACGGCAAGGGAGGGGATTCTGCCCATTTCCTCCGCTCTGGTGAGACTCTACCTGGGGTTCTGTGTCCAGTTCTGGAATCCCTAACAGAAGGGGACATGGAACTGTTGGAACAGGTCCAGAGGAGGCCACAGTGATGATCAAAGGGCTGAAGTACCTCTGCTCTGAGGACAGGCTGAGAGAGTTGGGGTTGTTCAAGACAAGGCTTTGGGGAGACCTTAGAGCAGTTTCCAGTACTGGAAGGGCCTCCAGGAAAGCTGGGGAGGGACTGTCTACAATGACCTGGAACAGTTTTAAATCAGATTAGACATTAGGCCCAGGTTTCCCAGAGCAGGGGTGGATGCACCATCCCTGGAGGTGGGGTTCAGGCACAAATGGGAACCTGAATTTTTACCATCAAGTCTAATTAACTCTCCATCCCTGATTACATACAGCTCTGAGAAGAAAAATAAGATGTAAACAATGGTTTATTTGAATAGTATCATGGAAATCATCATGGGTAAAAACTTTGTGAACAGCCTCTGTGAGCCATATTTGAATGCCAGTGCCAGTCTGTCCTCCTTCTCTGCTCCTGATGGGTACCTGGCGGTCCAAACTGAGAGCCTCCTGCAGCTTTTCAAAAACTCAAATCCTGCAGGGAGATGCCAGCGCTGTGAGGAGGCCAAGAAGGGCAAAGCTGCATTGGCATCAGCTCCTTTCTGGTGAAGGAGACAGCGCTGACGAGCAGGCTCTGACCATAGAATCAGAACATCAGAATGGTTTGGGTTGGAAGGGGCCCTTAAAGGAGTCCTTCCAGTGAGCATGTCTTCAACCACATCAGGTTGCTCAGAGCACTGTCTAACCTGACGTGGAATGTTTCCAGGGGTGAGGCCTCTACCACCTCTGTAGGCAACCTGTGCCCACAGCATAAAAAATGTCTTTTATCGAGTCTGAATCTCCCCTTTTTAGTTTCAAACCATTAACCTTTGTCCTCTCACTATAGCCCCCGATCAAGAGCCCCTCCCCAGCTTTCCTGGAGCCCTTCAGGTGCTGAAAGGCTGCTCTAAGGCCTCCCTAGAATCTCTTCTTCTCCAGGACGAACAAGCCTCAAACCTGGCAGCCTCCAACTCTGCCTCATAGGCGCCACAGACAGAGCAGAGATCTCACCGACTGATACCTACAGCCTGGAGCACTAAGAGAAAGCTGTAGTGCACAGGAATGTACTTCTGAGCAGCTCTGCTGTTATCTGATGAAAGCTGATACCATATTACAGCCTCTGCTCTGAACACAGTCCTTACACCATGGCCACTGATTTTGCAATACGCTGGCAGCAAGCAAGGAGGTGGTGACAGAATAATTAGCAGCATCAACCTGGAAACAGGAGCTGACAATAGAGCCATGGCTAATTCCTTGCCTAGAAAGTAAAAGCAGCGCTTGGGACATCTCTACAAACCCCCAGGGACAGCAGGGCTTCCAGGGCAGGCCTAGAAGAGACCGTTATTTTATGAACCTGCAAATGTTATGTGTGGAGACAGCTTTAACGGCAGCGTCTGTTAAGCTGGCACAGATCTTATTTCATTACCAGGCTGCCATAAGCTTTTAATTGGGAAGCATGAACTGCCACAGCTACGATAATGAAGGATTTGTGGAGACTGAAACACTGGGTACAACCTCAAGGCCTGGGCTGGTGGTTCTGCAGAGCAGAATATGGCCCACCTGACTGGCAGAAAGAAGAATCACAACATCATGGAATGGTTTGGATTGGATGGGTCCTCAAAGCCCATCCAGTTCCAACCCCTGCCATGGTCAGGGACACCTCCCACTGGATCAGAGTGGTCAAAGCCCCATCCAGCCTGGCCTGGAACATACCTGGAAGGCTGCTCCAAGTTCTCCCCGAGCCTTCTCTTCTCCAGGCTGAACAATCCCAACTCTCTTAAGCCTGTCCTCACAACAGAGGTGCTCTAGCCCTCAGATCATCTCTGTGGCCTCTTCTGAACCCATTCCAATGGTTCTATGTCCTTCCTGTGCTGAGGACTCCAGAACTGCACACAGGACTCCAGGTGGGCTCTCATGAGAGTGGAGCAGAGTGGCAGAATCCCCTCCCTTGCCCTGCTGCCCACGCTGCTTTGGATGCAGCCCAAGACATGGTTGGTTTCTGGGCTGCGAGCACACATTGCTGGCTAATGTTGAGCTTCTCATCCCCCAGCACCCCAAGTCCTTCTCCTCAGGGCTGCTCCCACTCACATTATCCCCCAGCCTGTATTGAAACAGTGGAAAAAACCCAATACATTCTTCTGCTTAAAACACACACAGGACTTCCTCTTGCTGGTAAGACTGCTAAAAACATCTACCCAGCTTGTAATTATAAAGCAGAAAACCCAAATACGCCCCCTTTATTATACACACAGATATGATGCTGTACTGGGAAATTAGAATCACAGAATCAGAGAATGCTTTGGGTAGGAAAAGACCTTAAAAGCCCATCCAGTTCCACCCCTGACATGGGCAGGGACACCTCCCACTGGACCAGGGGCTCCAGGCCCCATCCAACCTGGCCTGGAAGACCTCCAGGGATGGGGCAGCCACAGCTTCTCTGGACAACATGGGTCAGGGCCTCCCCACCCTCGTAATGAAAAATTTCTTCCCATTGTCTCATCTAAACCTTCCTCCAATCCTATTCTGAACTCTTTAGTGGTTAAACCTCCTGAAGTGGGATAGCCTCGCAAGAAAATAAAGACCAGAACATTTTGGAGATTTTTTTGGGTTAATTAAAGCCATATGAAATAATGCCCGTGGTCTGCTTGGTTGACTGATTGACTCTGGTTGCTATTGCTTCTCACCTAAGATCCATTAATTCATCTCATGCTTTCATTTAATTCATGGGCTGGAAAAATTCAGCTCTTGACACTTCCCCTCCCCCCCCCCCCAAGTGGCCGTTGAATAGAGTTGGCTGATTTAGGGAAGACGAAGAAAGTAATTTCTCTGCACTTGACAAAGATGCTGATCTACACAAAACCTTACATCTACATACTCAGGCAGGTATTTATGACCAACTTGGTACTCTAAATTTAGGAATGAGGGCTGTAAAAATATTGCTTTTAAATTTTATTTTTGAACAAATTTAAGAGACAGATGAAACACGGATAATAATTATCAAATAGCATTTTTGGAAGCACATTTTCCTTCATCTTTAAGCAGCCTTCTTAGCAGGCCTAGGTATGTGGAGACAGTCTGCATCTCAGAGCACAGCATCCATCCTGCAGACAGGACTAGAACAGCCACAGGCAGCTTTAACAGCTCCCTGCTTGCATTCTACAGTACAGATAATAGTCTGATCGCTATTTGGGTTAATTAGCCATCAAGATTAGGGCTCCAGTGTGACGACTAGATGTGATGAATGCCAGAGAGTAAACAAATACCAGTGCATCAAGAGACAGGAACAGCTCACAGCTGGGATTTGCTCAGATTCATGAGGCAGACTGCTGCCAGGTCTTGGAAGAGAAGGTGACAGTCCTCAAAGAAGGGAGTGGAATAAGTGCTTAGGTAGGACATGGATGCACCTCTTCCCTGGTGACACCCAAGACGTGGTTCCTCAGAGGCAGCCCCACTTCCCTGAGCAACCTGTGTTATGACACTGTGCTTTCTAGATGGAAGTTTTCCACAGGTTACTTTTGTGTACATGAAAGCTGGGGAGTGCAGGGATAGGATGAGGGATGAAATTTTGAAGCTGAAAGAGGTGAAGACGGAGATGAGACCTTAGGAAGAAATGTTTTGCTGTGAGGGTGGGGAGGCCCTGGCCCAGGGAAGTTGTGGCTGCCCCATGCCTGGATGTGTTCCAGGCCGGTTGGATGGGGCTTGGAGCCCCTGATCCAGTGGGAGGTGTTTCTGCCCATGGAAGGGAGTCTGGAACTGGATGGGCGTTAAGGTCCCTTCCAATCCAAACTGTTCTATGATTTATCACAGCGAGGCCATTTCATAATGAGAATTCACCAAGCAAAAACTTCTCAAATTTATAATCCAAAATGTACAACCCAAAACTTGTGAACAGAGTCCTGGCTCTCTGCTCTGGAGAGTGGCTGCATTAAGGTTCTCAGACAGTGATGGTCCCTCAGGAATGCTGCATGCTGGCAACAACCATCTTTCACTTCTAACTATAATGGCGCTACAATAAGCAACACTACAAGTAGATACTTCAGTGACTGGCATAGAGGAGAGAGAAAACTCAGAATAGTATTGGTTAGAAAAGACCTTCAAGATCATCAAGTCCAACCATTGATGCAGCCCTGCTAAGCCCATCAACCAACCACATCCCCAAGTATGACATCTAGTCTTTTAAACACCTCCAGGCAAGGGGACCCCACCACCTCCCTGGGCAGCCTCTGCCAGCACTTGACAACCTTTTCAGTAAATAAATTCCTCCCAATATCCAACTGGAATCGATCCTGGCGCCACTTGAGGCTGTTTCCCCTTGTCCTGTTGCTGGCTACCAGGGATAAGAGACCAACAGCCACCTTCCTACAACCTCCTTTTGTGTAGTTGTAGAGAGCAATGATGTCTCCTCATAGCCTAAAAACTAAAGCATTTTCTCACAAAGATCTTTTTCCCTGCCTCTGAAGCCCCCCATTCACTCACCGTTGCCACCACAGCTTCCAGTTCCTCTGCAGTTACAACACCTCTGTGTCTGCCCTGAGAACATTTAAATATGCCTCATGCTATATCTAGCAACTGAGTCTGCTCCCATTGTAATTCCATCACGCTTACTCATTCACTGGGGAGCTATCGACCACTCATTTTGCTTTGTGTTCTACATGTGTTAATGTTAAGATGTTCCATGACCTCCCTACTAATCATCTGTCTGGAGCAGCAGAATGGTTTTCAGCAATCACAGAATCGCTTGGTTGGAAAAGACCTTCGAGATCATCGAGTTCAACCATACCTGACCACTGCTAAATCAAATATGACACCTTCTGGACAAGCTTGTGTGCACCAGATGCTGGAGCTTGGGATTGTCAAAGTACCGGGCAGGAGGACAGCGTAAAGATCTCAAGTGACTTAACCAAATGCCAAGGAATTGGAGTCAACCACTCGGCTGTGACAGACCACATGGAGCAGGACGTCATTGGGCCCTACTGCTGCCAAGCTCATGGGTGAGAAAAGCTTCAAGGGATTATGCTGGAGAAGCTTTCCCAAAGGAAGGCTGCTCACAAGCTCTCAGGAATACATTTCTCTTCCGGAACAGAAAAACCCTGGTTCAAGAACCATATACAACCCCTCTGTTAATCAATCAATTTATGTATCAATCCAGTACAGAATGAAGTAGTCAGCCTGCATGCTGTTTCCTCCTGTGTGTCAGGCTGGGACCATCTATCAAATCAGCAATAGCGCAGGCATAGGAACATTCCAATTCCCAAGACAGATGGCAACTCAGTAAACAAGTTACACATGGCAAAAGAGCCAGAGGGCAGCGACCTGGGTTATTAATTACTTGCCACTGCAGCACCAGGACTAAGGTAGCAGCAGCTGGGCAAAGTTAGACACACAACGGTAGAAAAGTAACAGTTACAAGAGAGGGAGTATGTCCAACAAATAAAAGGAAATAGGAAAAAAAAGCTGTTTTAATTAAGAACATTGATCTAGTGAATGAAAGGTCTAGAACGGAAGCTGTATGAGGAGCAGCTGAAGTCATCTGATCTGTTCAGCTTGGAGAAGAGGAGACTGAGGGGAGACCCCATCACAGACTGCAGCTTCCTCACCAGGGGAGGAGGAAGAGCAGGTGCTGAGCTCTTTTCTCTGGTGACCAAGGACAGGATCTGAGGGAATCACAGAATCATCAGGTTGGAAGAGACTCACTGGATCATCGAGTCCAANCCATTCCCTCTTGTCCTGTCCCCTGTCACTTGGGAGAAGAGGCCAGCTTTGGTAGTTGTAGAGAGCAATGAGGTCTCCCCTCAGCTTCCTCTTCTCCACACTAAACACCCCCAGCTCTCTCAGCTGTTCCTCATAGGGCCTGTTCTCCAGCCCCTTCCCCAGCTTCGTTGCTCTTCTCTGGACTCGCTCCAGAGCCTCAACATCCTTCTTGTGGTGAGGGGCCCAGAACTGAACACAGGACTCGAGGAGTGGTCTCACCAGTGCTGAGTACAGAGGGAGTCCCAAGCAATAAAAGCAATGAGACATCAACTTCTCAGAAGAAATAGCTTTTATATTGGATTTCAAAAAATAGCTCAAGCTTTCCTTCAGTCTTTAGAATAAGCTATTTAATACAGCACTTAATAATCTGCTTGTTGTAAATGAAGCAAAAAAAAAACCAAAACCCCTGAAGTGTGTCTGCCTTTTCAGCTTTCACTTACACCAAGTTAGCTGAGCCTGTGGTCTTGTCTGTCTGAGGCAACCAGCTGACACAGAGTTATGCAATGACTTCAGTCACTGAAAGTTAACTTATAAAAATAAGAGTGGAAATCTTAAGCATCTAGTTTTAAAAACCCCGATAAGTGATTTAGACTGGTTAGCTATGCTGATGCCAATTACTTCTTCTAGGTCAGGAACTAAGAACCAGCCAAAGCTATTAAGTATCACCAGTAACTCAGTGATGTTACTATCACAACACATTGAGACATAAACCAAAGAATGGTTTAGGCTGGAAAAGTTCTCAAAGCCCAACCAGTTCCACCCCCTGCCATGGGCAGGGACACCTCCCACTGGATCAGGGGCTCCAAGCCCCATCCAACCTGGGCTTCGAGACCTCCAGGGATGGGGCAGCCACCACTGCTCTGGGCAACCTGGGCCAGGGCCTCCCCACCCTCAGCGTGAAGAATTTCTTCCTAATCTCTGATCTGAATCTTCCCCCTTCCAATTTAAAGTCATTCTCCCTCATCCTATCACTCCAGGTCCTTGTAAAAAGCCCATCCCCACCTCTTCTGTAGGAGTCCTTCAGGTACTGGTAGCTGCTCTAAGGTCTCCCCAGAGCCTTCTCTTCTCCAGGCTGAACAACCCCAACTCTCTCAGGCTTGCCTCAGAGCAGAGGGGCTCCAGCCCTTCAATCATCTTCATGGCTTCATCTGGAGTCATTCCAACAGCTCCATATCCTTCTTATGCTGGAGATTCCAGAGGTAGACACAGAGTGCCAGGTGAGGTCTTAAGAGAGAGAAGGGGCAGAATCCCCTCCCTCACCTTGCTGCCCACACTGCTTTGGATGCAGCCCAGGACATAGATTGTTTCTGGCCTGTGAGTGCACGTTGCTGGCTCATGTCAAACTTCTTCTCCCCAGCACCCCAAGTCCTTCTCCTCAGGGCTGCTCTCACTCATATCTTCCCCCAGCCTGTACTGAAAGTGTGGATTGCCCCGACTTGGGTGTAGGACTTTGGCCTTACTGAACATCATGATGTTCACACAGCCCCTCCTCTCCAGCCTGTCCAGGTCCCTCTGGATGCCAGCCCATCCTTCTGGTGTGACAACTGCACCCCTCAGCTTGGTGCCACCTGCTAACTTGCTGAGGGTGCCCTCTATCTCGCTGTGTCATCAATAAAAACATTAAACAGCACTGGTCTCAGTACAGACCCCTGAGGGGCACGGCTTGTCATGGATATCCATCTGGATATCAAGCTGCTGACCACTACTCTATAAATGTGACCATCCAACCAATCCCTTATCCAGTAAAACTAATATATAGGGTTTTTCGAAAGGACTGATATCCTGGCCTGGGACATCTACATACCACACTCAGCTAACACAAGTATTTGCTCCAGGATTGGTTTTCACACCATTTCCACTCCCTAGCAGTGATAGCTATTGTTTTTATTTGGCTGTTCAGCTGTGTTAATTGTTATGCGCTACAGACTTATCAGTTATTTTTCTTTGTTCCAAGTTACAGCACTGTTTCAAGCAGAGTAATATTCTACTAAAGAGCCCACACTCAAAAAGAAAAGAGCAAAAAGGAATCTAAGATCATTAAATATGCATAAAAATGTTATTTTAGTTGCAAGGCTGTCTCATGCAAGGCAGATTTGTCATTATCGATTTAAACAGTGAAATGGGATGATATCATTCTTCCTTATCTTACTCATCTGGGGTTTGGAGACTGCCCTGCCCGTTTCAAGTTCTGCAGCCACCATCTGGACTGGTCTTAAGAAAGAGAAGCACCAGGATTTAGAGTTAAGCAGCTCAATTCCAGTGATCTTTTAGAAAGAAAATACACTACTATCAGCTTTATCAAGGCTATAAACACTTGGAAAAAATCACATTACTTGGATACTCACAAAGCTGGAATGCATTAGGAAATAAATTCCAGTAATCATTAGCTGAAGACAGTTAATACACTCTAGGATAAGGCATCTCTCTACAGGATTGACTTTCATCCCTCCCAGCATCTTTCAGATTTTCTGTTCATGTCTTCAGACATCATCCCTCTTTTTGCATTATTTAAAGAGATTTTAGTGTTTAAACCTGTCTTTTTTTAGCATGGTGATAGCAGTGGGGGGCACTCAAGACTCCACTCAAACTTCTCAAACCTTTCACCAGGCCATGGCAGAACTGCCACAGAAACAAACCAACAACTTCACCTACAGGAAATGGTTTTCAGGTAACCCACAGGAGAAACCTCCAAGTCCTTCACATGATTTAAAGATTAAACTAAAGCCTGCTGAGTCAGATCTCCAGAAGCCTGGATACACAGAATCGCTTGTTTGGAGAAGACTTTTGAAATCATTGAGTCCAACTGTACCTGTCCACTACTGAACCAGATCCTTGAGCACCTCACTTGCCTGTCTTTTAAATCCTTCTGGGTACAGAGACTCCACCACCTCCCTGGGCAGCCTCTACCAGTGCCTGAAAACCCTTTCAGGGAAGAACTTTTTTCTGATATCTACCCTAAATCTCCCCTAGTGCAGCTTGATGTCATTTCCTCTTGTTCTATCACCTGTTACTTGAAAGAAGAGACCAACACCTACCTTGCTACAACTTCATTTCAGGGAGTTGTAGACGCTGTAGGTCTCTCCTCAGCCTCCCCTTCTCCAGACTGAATAGCCCCAGGTCCCTCAGCCACCTCTCATAACCACTGTTCTCCCGACCCTCTCCCACCTTTGTTCTCCTTCTCTGGACACATTCCAGGACCTCCATGTCCTTCTTGGAGTGAGTGACCCAGAACTGAACCCAGGATTTGAGGTGCAGCCACACCAGGGCTGAGTTCAGAGGCATGATCACTCCCTGTTCCTGCTGGCCACGTCGTTTCTGATACAAGCCAAGATGCCACTGGCCACCTGGGCCACTGCTGGCTCATGTTCAGTTGCTGTCAGCCAGCACCCCCAGGTCTTTCTCCTCCAGGCAGCTTTCCAGTCACCCTTTCCCACACCTGGAGCTGCACAGGGTTGTTGTGTCTGAAGCGCAGGATCCGGCAATTGGCTTTATGGAACCTCGTCAGTTGCTGCTCATGCTTAAATAATCTCAAGTCTAAGCCTTATGACACCTTTCCTCAGGCAGTTACCTCCTCAGCAAACAGCTACCTCCTTCTCATTGCCACTTTTCAAAAGCACCTTCTCCAACTTCATTTTATTTTTATAAACCAACACAACTCCATGTATGTGGGATTTTTAGCTGCTGACAGCAAAGTAAGTTGCTTCTCTGATCAGTGTGGTGACTAGCCAACTTGGTGAAGGTTGGACTCAACAGCTAGTCCAAATTCATACAGGAAGCCTGCACAATGCCATGAATGGAATCTAGTTTTCCTGGCTCTCAGTCACATGCCATAACAAGAATAAAAGGCTACAAATACCTTTTCCTTTGTTGTTCACCTTACTGATTCTTCAATTTCAAAGGCTACAAATAATTATATTACACTACCCTAAACAGTATCTGTCAGCTTTGTTTTGGGGGGACAAAGGCAATAAGAAAAGTTTGTGAACATTTAAGATTTAAAATAACAGTAAAAGCACAAATCTCCATAAGGTTTCAGAAATAAAGACTTTTTTTTTAGTTTCAAAAGAAGCAACATCTACTATTCATTGAAAGAAAATCTTACTTACTTAAGCCTTTTCAGTGACTTTTCCCTCTGCTGGNCTGCCCCACCCCTGGAGGGGTTCAAGGCCAGGTTGGATAGGGCTTGGAGCCCCTGATCCAGTGGGAGGTGTCCCTGCCCATGGCAGGGGGTGGAACTGGATGGGCTTGAAGGTCTCTTCCAACCCAAACCACACTATGATTTTCTGTGACATAAACACTCCCAGCAGCACCACACTGAACTCCTGCCACTAACTCAGCAGCCTGCAACACAGTTTAAGAGGAAAACCATCAACCATAACCCACTCTCCACCTCCCGCAGGCGTGACATCCCACAACCGCACACCAGCAGGGCTCCAGCATGCAGAGTGGCCCATGAGGGAACCTGCCACACAGCAACATGGAGCAGGGCTGTGGGACTGCCACCTCACTGCCTGAAGTACTACATTTATTACAGAAACTTGCAGATAATTCAAACCAATATGAAATGCAAGTACTGTAAGGTTTTTGCTTGTTTACAGCTGTCTTAGGAATCACAAGTTCCTTCAGTCTGGTAAAGGGTGCCTGGAAATTCTCTCGCCCTGTGCAAAAAGTAAAATTTGGGCAAAGAATACTGTTGAATTCCAGTTACTGTTAGTTAGGACTTAAAACAAACACGCTTACAGACACAGCAGCAAGGTCTCCAGCAAAGCCCAGATCAAATTCTGCACTCTTGGTAGTTCAGAGCTGAAGGTTTTGGGCTGCAGACATTTCAAGTTCTTTTTATACCTCAGGAAGGCAGCAACAGAAAGAATACAAACTTAACCTCTGTGATAATCCATCAGAAGCAACAATCCAATTCCACCACCCTTACATCAAGTATACAGCAGAGAGGAGCCTGGCATGAAACTGAAGCTGAACTCATTCAAGCTAATGCAACCAGCTAGTTACGACGTGTACTAGGAGAATATGCAGCACCTTCATTTTCAGAGAGAGTAGAGGAACCAGCAAAGGCTGTGGCTCCAGGCACAGCAAGCTGGGCTACAGCTGACAAAACTTTGCTGGGCTGGAGCCCGAATTCTTTTTAGGATACAATCCCTCCCTATTGACGCTAAATATTTCATCACAACCCAAACAGTGGGATATCAGAGAAGAAACAGAAGTAGAAGCAGCAAATGAGCTCTTCAGGAACAATGATCCTATTTTTATGCAAGCCCCATTATCTTGTTTTTAAGTGACTCCAAGGACTGAGAAATAAGCTACAGAGAACAATCCTGATCTGGTGAAGAATAAACACAGCAGCCTAATCAGTCCTCCAAGGCCGATGGCTTGTGTTTCTCTTTTAGAGGACTGTAGTGATAACAGTTTTCAGTTGCTTTCATACCCGCTCCCCTGCTGCCATCCCCAGTGACACAGGAGAATGGCCTGAAGACATTCAAACTCTGTTTCTTGGGAAGGATGTCTGCTATCTTGGAAGAGAACAGATTCATAGTCATGGGAGGAAGCTACCTGTCAATTTCTGCAGCATGGGCTTTGGTTCTTCTCTGACACAGCCAGGAGAAAAAAGCCACCCCTGAACTGCTGAAAGTTTAGAAGTAATGTAGGGAAAGAAAACCCTGCCTAAGCATTGGTGCTCAGTAGGCATTTTAGTGCCACATCTGTTTACAATTTCACTATTTCTTACATACCCAAGAAAAAGAAAGAAACAAAAGCCTGATGCGGAGTGATGGCTCATTACTGGAGCCAACCTGCAAATGAGACACGCCACCCCCAAACCCATTAAAGATCAAGGCAGAAAGGGAAGAGGAAGCAAGCAGCAACTTCTTGTCTGCACTTCCACACCTACACCTGACAGTGGTCAGTGCTCCTCTTTCTCTCCACAGAAATAGTGCTTTTAAAATCAGGTTCGCCGCCAGAAAACTGGCGTGAAACGTCATCTTTCTAACTCCTCCAAGCCCCGCTCCCACTAAACCACATGAAAGGTCAACGGCAAACGTGACATCACTGATATGACCTTATCCTATCGGCGGAACAGAGACTCACGGAGCATAGCAATAGCAATCAACAGGAAGCCACAAATGGAGCAAAAATACAAGGGCTTTCACACAGGAGAGAGCTGCACGTGGCTCCTTTCTCTGCCTCACTGCCTCCTGAAGTCCTGCTTTGTCTTGGAAAGCTGCAGGAACAGCGTCAATGCACGCTGTGCTCTGCAAGGCAAGCAAGTTAACGTTAACATCCTTCACCCAAAACTCTGTAAAACACAGTGCAAAGTTTCTATGTGAAAGGCAGCTCTTCAATGAAGAGGAGAGGATAAGCAACACCCCTGTTAACAGTCAGACTGCATACAGTGTTTTACAGGTGGAAGTAACCAGCAAGAGTGGAGGTCTTGCCCCTTGGCTTCTCTAGAAAGACCAGCTGGGTGCTGGCACTCTGACCCACTGGAGATATCAGGCTTTTGGAAAAGCACCTCCAGGGAAGATGAGAGGCTGAGCAAAGCCTGTGCCAACACAGCCAGACTGTATACAGTGTTTTATGGCTGGAATTAACCAGCAAGAGTTGAGCTCTTGCCTCTTGGCTTCCCAAGACAAGCTGGCTGGGTGCTGACCCTGTGGGAAGCTGAGCTATAGGGGAGGAGAGGGGAGCTTGAGGCCAAGCACCACTGAAGAGCAAAGCCCGTGCCAACACAGCCAGACTGTACACTGTGCTTTACAGCTGGAATTAGCCTGCAGGAATTGAGCTGTTGTCGCTTGGCTTCTTAAGAATGACCAGCTAGGTGCTGGCATCATGATCCCTGGAGGAAGCCGGGCTAAGGGCAAGGAGAGGGGATCCCCAGGGAAGATAAAAGTCTGAGTGAAGCCTGTGCCTACACAGCCAGACTGTATACAGTGTTTTACAGCTGGAATTACCCAGCAAGAGTTGAGCTGCTGTCTCTTGGCTTCTCAAGAAGGGCCTGCCAGATGCTAGCACCCTGACCACTTGGGGAAGCTGGGCTTTGGGAAAGGGGCTCCAGGAAAGACAAGAGGCTGAGTGAAGCCTGTGCCAACACAGCCAGAGTATATACAATGTCTTATGGCTCAAATTAACCAGCAAAGGTTGAGCTCCTGCTTCTTGGCTTCTGAAGAAGGACCAGCTGGGTGCTGGCATCGTGACCCCTGGGGGAAACCAGGCTTTGGGCAGGTTAAGCTCCAGGAAAGAGGAGAGGCTGAGCGAAGCCCATGGCAACATGGTACACTGTGCTTTACAGCTGGAATTAACCAGCAAGTGTTGAGCTCTTGCCTCTGGGCTTCTCCAGAATGGCCTGCTGGGTGCTGGTGGCACCCTGACCCCTCAGAGAAGCCGGCCCTTGGGAAAGGGAGCTCCAGCGATGACAAGAGGCTGAGTAAAGCCTGTGCCAACACGGCCAGACTGTATACAGCGTTTTACAGCTGGAGCTAACCAGCAAGGATCGGGCTCTTGCCTCTTGGCTTCTCAAAAGGGACCAGCTGGGCGCTTTCCCGAGGGAAGCTGGGCTTTGGGAATGGAGAAGGGAGCTCCCTGGAGCCCAGGGGCTCCTGCAGCCGCCCCGAGGACCAGGAGAAGGGCATCAGACGGCGGGGCCAGGCCCTGGCGGTGCTGGAGCGCCCCGTTCACTCACCCTGCCTGCCCACGATCTCGGCCACGTGCTCGGAGCTGGGCACCGGGACGCACTCGGTGGTGTTGACGCTCTTCCTCCGGGGCGGCCCGTTCGCATCTCCCGGCATCACCGCCGCTCCCCCGCCGCAGGGGTGTCCGCGGCCGCCGCGGTGCTGCTGCCTGACGGGTATCATCGTCGCCATCAGCCCCGCAGCCTCCTCCTCCTCCTCTTCCTCGCCGCACAGCCGCCCGGCCGCCGCCTCCTCCTGCGCATCGAAGGGGGAAGGGGAGAGCAGGACGGAGCCCAGCGCCAGCAGCGACTGCGAGGGCGAGGAGGGCGCGGGGAGCAATAGCAGCGCGGACGGGTCCTCCTCCTCTTCCTCCTCCTCCAGCTCCTCCTCCTCCTCCCCCCGCGCCCCCGCCTCCCGCTGGCGGAGGCCGAGGCCGTCAAGGCGCTGCTGGAGCTGCAGCCGCGGGGAGGAGGAGGGGGAGGAGGGGGGCGGCGGCGGCTCCGCGGGGCCGCTGGGGGCGGCGGCGGGGCTGCTGCCGCTCGGCATGGCGAGCGGGCGGGGGTCTCAGCGGCTAGAAGGCGCCATGGACCGGGATCTCGGAGCCCCCGCGGCCCGCGAAGCCGGCGGGCGCCCAGCAGGAGGAGAAGGAGGCGCGGCTAGGACCCGCCCCGCGCCATTGGCCGGGCGCGCGGGGGAGGGGGCGGGGCAGAGG
>WAAB01012044.1:11510-26519 GCA_013389865.1 Piaya cayana | reverse complement strand
TTGCTCCTCCTGCCATGCCCAGAGGTGCACATGTGGTGCCCAGAGCATCAATCACTACAACTGGCATCAGGTCGCTCCCTGTACGTAGCGTAACCTAAGCTGATGATCTGAGAGCATCTTCCAAAAAAGCAGGTCAGGTACCTCGTCTGCAGGACCCACAGCAGCCACAGTGCCACCAAGTGGGCACGGCCACGCGCACAGATGCTCAGAAACCTCCAGAGCTCACAGATCCTGGCAGAGAATGTGAAGAGAAACTCCTGCTCCAAGATTAATCCAGCGAGGCAAATCAACCCAGGCCATCTGGGTACCCCAGGGGTTGCTTTTACCCAACCACTCCAGCTTCTGAAGCCAGTTTGGGTACTGGTTCTCCTCCCCAGTCTCAAATTCTGACAGCAAAAAAAATTTTCGTCAGTGCCTCAGCACCTTTGAAAGCCACAGAGGAGCCCAAACTGAATTCTGGCAACTGCAAAACAAGCACATTGCGAGAGCGAAAGGTGACAAGCGAAGAGGCAAACGTAATGAGTCGCGAGGGTGAAGACGTCTAAAAACCCAGAGCAAGGATGTGCCCACGGGCTGCTGAGCAACCACATCCTCCCCACAGCCAGGCTAGTCCGGGGGGCTTCTGCTTTTAACCAGCCCAGGTGTCCCTGGAGAGGGACACTTCTAGAATCACAGAATCACCAGGTTGGAAAGGACCCATCGCATCACGGAGTGCAACCATTCCCACCAATCACTAACCCATGGCCCTCAGCACCTCGGCCACCCGGCCCTTAAACCCCTCCAGGGAAGGGGACTCAACCCCCTCCCTGGGCAGCCTCTGACACTGACCAATCACCCTTTCCAGGAAAAATCTTTTCCTAATGTTCAGCCTGACCCTCCCCTGGTGGAGCTTGAGGCCATTCCCTCTCGTCCTGTCCCCTGGCCCTTGGCACAAGAGCCCAGCTCCCTCCTCTCCACAACCTCCTCTCAGGCAGTTGCAGAGAGCAATGAGCTCTCCCCTCAGCCTCCTCTTCTCCCTTTTGAGAGGAACAGCCAGCGCAGAGCTGCCAAGGAGCCTTCTGGCATCTCGAGCTCCTCGGGGCCACCACGATTAGTGCCAAGGTGGCAGCCCCGCCAGCAGCTTCGCCGCAGGAGCAGCCAGACCTCCAAGCAGAGGGGAGCTTTGCTCTCAGGCTGAGGTCATGTTTCCATTCCGTGCTTGGCAGCGCTGCTGGCAGCTCTTCCACAACCTCCCAGCCCTCTGGATGCCGTGGCAAACAGGCCAGGTCTGCCGGGGACTCCCCCGATGCTGCTCCAGGCTGTCCCCTCAGCTCAGCCCTCCCTGGATGTGCCCACGTCACCGTCTTTCCAAAGCCTTTTCCCTGCTGTAGCCGTGCTCGAAGCAGCTTCCAGCAGGGGTAGACGGTGCCAAGGCAAAAACTCTGAGCGCAGGGACGTCCTTTATGGTTTTCCTCCTGGAGCTGGGACACGGGTAGAGGCAGAGAAGACGTTTACACCAAGAGCTCTGGAGGAGCAGGTGGAACCTCTCAGCAGCAGGTTAGGACGAAGGCAGCTGCCAGCAGAGCCAAGGGGACCAAGCCGGGATGCCTGGATGAGCAACCTAGTGCTGCTCACACGACAAATCACAGAAATCCCAAGAAAGCGAGGGGATGACCCAAGACATGCGTGTTCCGTGGCCGAGGGCTGGCAGAGAGCGTGGCCAGGAGGCAGCTGAGGCTGCTCTGCAGTAGCTGGCAGGAGCCCAAGCCTTCCTCTGGCCTGCCCCTTCCTCCCAGAGGGTTTCTAGGATGGACATTAACACTTTGCTGGCTAAGCCAGGGATTTGGTTGCAGTTGATGGCACCTTTGAAACGGCGCTGATAACTCTGATGGGGTTTTATCTTATGAGAGAGAGAAATAGAAGTTGGAGGAAAGGGGGTCCAAGTTGAGAGGCATCACAGTCAGATGCTTATGATTTTTTTCTTGGAACAAACACTATCTAGATCCCATCAAGAAGCTCCCTGCCATGCACACCAGCCTCTTCAAGGGCCACCTGCCCTTGCAGGACAAACCCCTGAGGTTGCGGCTCGGTGTGGGATCGTGTGTTTCGGGAGCGACTCCTGGGCTGCAGCTCCGTGCTGCCCACCCCCTCGAGCCCTTCGTGGCATCTTCAGCTCTGACTCAGGGTCCGTTTCCTCTCGATCTCCTCCCACTGAGAGCTGAAGGTTTCTTTTCCTCTCCTACAGAGCTATCCCTGAAGCCAGGAGTAGAAACTCCTGCCCCGTGCACTCTCCCATTTCCAACCCCCCTGCGGCTGCCTGGGNAACTCCTGCCCCGTGCACTCTCCCTGAGGCTGCCCAGTTTGTCCTCTTCCAACCTTCTCGACTCCAGTTGCCCACGACGTATGCGGACGCTTCCAACAGAGCTATTTTTAAAACCCAAAGCTACCCAATAAGCAGTCGAGCCTGAGGTTTCATTGAGCAACGTTTCAGCACATTGTGGTCCCTGCCCTCGCGTGAGCTTCGAACATGACGCTCGCCAATGCTGGAGGCTTCCCTGAAACAATGACAACCTCCCCATCCCCATGACGACGCCGTTACTCATCCTTCGGATTGAGAGCGATCCGTTGGAAAGCATCTTGTTCGGGTTTAAAAAAAAGGCCCCTCCGGACTCCTAACGAGGTGATGGGGCTCGTTCTCTGCCGTTAATACAAGGGTTTGACTCTGGTGGTGACTGCAGGGTGAGGAGCTGAGAGGCAACAGCAATTTATCCCAACCCGTCATTTCCAATTTATCCAAACCAGGTAAAGGTGGGACAGGCATAAAGTCCTGCGATTGCCACCAAACGAGCTTTCACTCGCCAAGTCTGCACCTCTCGAGGTTTTCTTTGCCTGGTCTCAGCTCCAGGCTCTCAGCTCATGCTTCACCATAGAAGGGTTTCTACAAACACACAGATATCAGAGTGATTTGGGCTGGAAGGAACCTCGAAGGTCACCCGGTCCCATTACCCTGCAGGGAGCAGGGACATCTCCAACCAGATCGGGTTGCTCAGAGCCTCATCCAACCTGACCCTGAATATTTCTAGGGAAACAGCCCATCAAACCCAGTAAAGAGACCTTTTACCCTTTTTGCTTTGCCAGTGAGGGAGCTTTCAGGTTTTTGACGCAGAACTCAAACACCCACGATGAGAACAGCCCAGCTTTAACCACCAGGCTGCTTTGCTTTCTTTAAGTGGCTTAAACAAAATGAAATATAAGAGCCCAGCTGCTGTGCCTTCAGCAGCCCTGGGAATTAAACCTCTTCAGCACATAAAACACGTAAATTCTGCTTATTTTAGCTATTTTCTGCCATTCCTTCAAGGCATTTGCAGTTTTCCACCCTCCAGAGGCGGCAGCTCTGCAGTCCCTGATCAAGAGCCCCTCCCCAGCTTCCCAGGAGCCCCTTTCCACGCTGGAAGCTGCTCTAAGGTCTCCCAAGAGCCTTCTCTTCTTCCAGATTAAATAGAATCTATGAATTGAGAACTCAAGTGCAGCCTGTGAGAAAAAGCTGATTCCCTCTGATACAAATGGGGTTTGAAGCCGCTATCTTTTGCTCATTTTTAACTTGCAGCCCTCAATTAACCCTGGAGCATCCTTGGTCTCTTAGTGCACTTTGGTACTTGCCTTGTAAGCATCTTTCACTGCTTTTCTCACTCAGCTCCTTCCGTCTCTCTGAAGAAGAAGAAGCCTCTGGCCTCGCGGCCGTAGGTGGGGATCAAAGACAACCCCAAACGAGAGCTCAGAGCTGATGAAGCTTTAATACAAGAGGAAAGAGTAGGTGAAAGAGGAGAGGGGCTGCTGCATCCTGGAGGGGTTTAAGGTGCGGGTGGACGAGGTGCTGAGGGACATGGGTTAGTGATTGATGGGAATGGTTGGACTCCATGATCCGATGGGTCTCTTCCAACCTGGTGATTCCGTGATTTTATGATCCCTCTCCTGCTTCTCGTTAACTGATTGCAATTGACTCTAATTTGCCTTGATTATTGACCATGACCTGGTGGTGCTGTCTCCAGAGGTAGAGAACANCCTTGATTGTTGACCTTGACCTGGTGGTGCTGCCTCCAGAGGTTCAGAACAGCCCTGAAGGTGCTTCGCTTCCTCGTCTTGGAAGCGGTGGTAGGAACCTGGGGTTAAAACCCTTCCTGCTGCACGAGGCCTACAAAGTTCCCCTGCTTTCCTCCCCACTTCTTAACAACAGCCCATCACATACAGGTGTCAGTTTTTCCTTTAGCGCTGTGCCCTCTCCCTTGTCTTTCTTTCTCGCTGTCCCCTTCCAAGCCAGGAGACGAGGTTCTCGAAACACAGTTGCGCTGCCCAAAGTCACATCTGATGCCTACAGATCACAAGATTGACCTTTAAGGTCACAAATGCCGGCTCTTCCCATTCGTGTCCTAGTTTCTGCGACACCTAAGGCGCCCCGAGCGTGTGCTCAGCTCTCTCTCCAGCCCAGAGAAACAAAACCAGTTGGGTTTAGCTGGAAATTCCCAGGCCGGGGTGTGGGAGCGTTACACCAGATTCAGCACTTTTTGAGGCAGGACAGAACTCAACAAGTTTTTCCATCACAGCTTCCCTCCTCCGAACTGCGGTGTCATGACCTGCAAATCTCTGTCTCGATGCCATTTTCCAACCCAGGCTCAGAAAGAGAGCAAGGAAGTACACGGAGGGGGGAGAGGAGGGAGAAGAACTGTTAATACCTGTGCTGGGATGAAGAAAGCGGAGAGATGCTCCCCGTGGCCCTGGCTCCAGTCACTGGGTCCAGGCTAGGGCTCTGCAAGGTGGATACTGCTGCATGAAGGAAAGTTCATTCGTGTCATGTACGCAAATGCTGCTCAAACATTGTCACCGTTGAGCGTCACAGAGCTAGAGCCTCAGGTCAGCTCGTGTCCAACTAAGCCATCCGTGCTGTGGCTGCACGTGCAGCAGGTGCAGGAGGGTCTTGAGGAGCAGCCATGCAAACTTCATGCTTTGAAGGTGAAAACCTGTTGCTGAGCACCTAGCCTGGAAGCTGGGGAGCTCTAGTTCCCCCAGCTGGGAGCCTGACGTGCTTTGTGGTGAGCGACCAGCGGTGCCCACGGGCAAGGAGCACCTGCCTGCTGGCCCTTCCCTCCCTGGCTGGTGCCCACCAGGAGATCCTCTGTATTAAGCCCTTTGCTACGTCCCATAGAATCACAGAATCACCAGGTTGGAAGAGACCCAGCGGATCATCAAGTCCAACCATCCCCATCAATCACTAACCCATGTCCCTCAGCACCTCGGCCACCTGGCCCTTAAACCCCTCCAGGGAAGGTGAATCAACCCCCTCCCTGGGCAGCCTCTGACACTGACCAATCACCCTTTATGTGAAAAACTTCCTCCTAATATCCAGCCTAAATCTCCCCTGGCGGAGCTTGAGGCCATTCCCTCTTGTCCTGTCCCCTGTCACCTGGCAGAAGAGCCCAGCTCCCTCCTCTCCACAACCTCCTTTAAGGTAGTTGTAGAGATCAGTCTAGCAGAGAATCTCTCAGCTACCTCTAACACAAGAGGCTGCACCCGCTGAGGGGATGGAGGCTTTCCAGGCGAAAACAACCTGGAAGAACACAGCACGCGCCACGCAAAACTGGGTCAACGGGACTAAAAAATATCTGTAACTCCCTGCATGCTCTTGGGCAGGGTCTGGATCACAAGGCACCAGAGCTAGAAACACAAGCACACATCAGCTGTATTTCCTGACAAACACCACCCAGGCTCTCGAGGAGGTTGGCAGCTTGCTTGGCAGTAAAAAAAGATGCGGATGAAAGCTTTAATGACCGGTCGGAGCCTTCCCTCCACCTCCAAATCTTGTTCTCCCGAGCAGCTCACGCCAAGGTATGCCTAAACCCACTTGGACAGCAGCAGTGGCGATCACGGCGGGACAAGAGAGATGTTCAGCGAGGAGCAGAGGAGGGGAAAAAAAAAAAAAGCCCAAAGACACATTTAAACACAATAAAGGGGTTGGAGAAGAGCAGCACAGAGAGGACAAGAAGTACCTTTGTCGTCAGCGCTCATCTGCCCGCTTGGAGCCGCCTGCTGCCCTTTAGGTTTCCGTCTCTCCCCAGCGTATCTGACGGTCCCCAGGCCTAGAGCAGCTCTTTAGTGCGGTCGGCACCGCGTGTGGCAGGGAGCCGGAGCCCGGCTCTCTCGATTTCTTCTCGGCGCAGTTTCCATGCTCGGTTTCAGAATGACGACCTGCGATGCTTGCGCCGCCCGGGGCAGCGGTTCACTCTCTCGCACAAGTGGGTTTATCTCGCATCCTTTCATTTTACTCTCACACCCAGCCGGGGGCCGACCGGTTTCAAAATAAGACGAAGCTGCCAGCAGCTCTTGGGACTCAACCAACCTTTTGCAAAGACTTGGAGCTGTCGCAGAAAGCGGCCTGTTTCCATGAGAGCTCCCACTGGTCTAATTGCTCACCCGGGGATTCACGGACAATGAAAATCCCGGGAGCAGATGCAGCAAGATGCCCGGTTTTATATCTGGGTGGTGCAGCGAGACTAAAACTGGAGCGGCTTCAGAGCCACCCGCGCTCGCCCAGGAAAGGAAGAAATCCCTCCCTTTGAGAATTTACGACCTCAAGCTCAGCTTTCCAAACGGCAGCACAAACCCACACAGGCGCAGGGCCGGTCCCAATTAGTGAGGCAGATGAAAAGAGACAGGAGATGCTGCCCTNCAATCTCCAGCCTAAATCTCCCCTGGTGGAGCTTGAGGCCATTCCCTCTCGTCCTGTCCCCTGGCCCTTGGCACAAGAGCCCAGCTCCCTCCTCTCCACAACCTCCTCTCAGGGAGTTGTAGAGAGCAATGAGCTCTCCCCTCAGCCTCAATGACACCCAAGCGTGTCATGGGCTTGCTGAAGGGCACCAGAGAAGCCTCTAGCAAAGCAGGAGTTGCCCCAGGTCTCCATTCAGCATCTCAGGGCGCCACCATCATCCTCCCTCTGCTTGGCAGCGTGTCCCTCCAGCACAATATTTCCTCGGAGTTGGCTGTTTCCACAGTCAATTCTATTGGAATGTGGCTCTGCTCTTGCGCTGGTTGAGAGCAGATGGAGGAGCCTGGTTCTCCACGGAGCAAATAAAGCTTTTGACCTGCATGGGCTTCAATGGGAAAGCCAGGAGGTAGAAACAACCCGTGGAGGAGCTCCAAGGAGGAGACGGAGAAAAAGAGGGCAAGTTCACAAACTATTGTCATTTGAAACAGCTGCAGGCGGAGAACCCGGACTGGTTCTTCTACTGGGAAGGACACAGCAGTCCAGATGATGTGTCTTCTCCCCGCTACGCTGGTGGGAATGAGTTTTCTCCTGGTAATTATCCTTCTGTTCACAAATCGCTAATGCGCTCTTTTAATCGAAATAACTTTTATTTTAGATTAAAGACAAACGGCAACTCAGGAGAGAGCCCAAGTGATATTTCCACAAAGCAGAAAACTGGCCTGAGGCGAATTGACCCCCACCGGGTCATAGCTCGTCCCTGGGAAGGACCGTGGGACTGGAATTGGTCCCCAGGGCCACTAAGCCCCGAGCCATGTGATTTTCCTTCCCTTTACACCATCAAGGTACCAGGCATGCAAGAAGCAGATAAAAGAGTAGACGTTCCCCCAACAGAAATTGCTCTTATGCAACACCCCTGTGACTTATAAAATCTAAAGCTGGAGGGCATAAATCAGCCGCTAACCGCCGGGGGTTAAAGAGAAACTTCCTCTCGCAGCAACCTAGTGTGTAAATACCTTTAGCGGGAGCTCCTGTCTCCCAAAATCTCCGTTAGAGAGAGGTCGGCTGGACTATAGGGCTGAGTCTTTATGATCCTTTCTGTGCCTTTTCGCTCTTCTTGTCTCTTCCTCAAGCCAGCGAGCATCAGAGAGGAGATGCAAGGACCGCGACTCTCTGCTCTGTGCTCATAGCTCAAGCTGAAGCCAGTCCCACCACCATCGCACCCGTGTTTTCTGAGTCTCAAAGGACTGGAGCACCTTCCCCAGCTCTGACTCAAGCCCTGGAAAACTTCACGAAGGTTTAGTGACCGCTGTTGAGACTTTTTCACATGAAATCTCTTCCTACCAGCTGCTTTATTCGTAGAATCACAGAATCACCAGGTTGGAAGAGACCCACTGGATCATCGAGTCCAACCATTCCCACCAATCACTAACCCATGTCCCTCAGCACCTCGGCCACCCGGCCCTTAAACCCCTCCAGGGAAGGGGACTCAACCCCCTCTCTGGGCAGCCTCTGACACTGACCAATCACCCTTTCCAGGAAAAATTTCATCCTGATGTCCATCCTGACCCTCCCCTGGTGGAGCTTGAGGTCATTCCCTCTCGTCCTGTCCCCTGTCCCTTGGGAGAAGATCCCAACTCCCTCCTCTGTCCCTGAGAAAAGCTGGAAAAAGGCTCTCAGCCTGGTCACTTGCTTGTCACAGAACGGTTTCTACTGGAAGGGACCTCAAAGTCCATCCAGTTCCACCCCTCTGCCATGAGAGGGACGCCTCCCACTGGATTGAGGAGTTACTGAGCCCACCCTGCGGCTGCCACCGCTCCAGCATCCATGGAGAGCTGGATGATGCCACGGGGCTAGTTCCTCTCGCTGTGAACCCAAGCAGGGGGTCTCGGTGGGACTTGTGTTCCCAGTACAAACACGGGATGGGATGAAGCAGCTCACGGTGCTCCCCAAGGCTTGGTGCCATCCTCCAAAGGCAGCTACGATGCCACCTCCCTCCCAGCCCCTAGAAAGCAGGTCTGGACCCAACCAGCAAATTCTCCATCTTCACACAAACCATTCCTGCTTGGCTTCTCCTCCTCCACAGCTCCCTCCAGCCCATCAGTGGGACAAACTGATCTCCATCAGCCCTTTCTGGCTGAAACTTGTTTTATTTATATTTTAACCCTTGCCTTTACCAGACCCCGCACCCCACCTCCCAACTCAATAAACCAGAAACGAAGAGAAATCTCTGTGAGTGGCAGCCACCAGCCTCTGTGGAAACAGGTTATGCCAGAAAAAAAAAAAACAAAACAAAACCTCCATGGATGTAAGGAAAACCAAAGCTTCTGGATCCCCTCCGGGTGCTGTGCCAGGGGGTACGTGACGGCTCGGGGCTGGGGCTGGTGTCACCGCACTGTTTGTTTGGTGACTGTTGTGCTGCGGTTATTTTTAGCTGGTGACGCCCGGGGTATTTCACTTCAGGATGTCCGGTCTGAGCCTCTTTCTGGGAATCCCATGTTCTCTAATTGTAAACAGCCCCATTTAGTTACTTGCAAGCGCGAGAGGCCCCAGCTCATGCGGCAGCGCTGTCAGGTGTGAGTCAAACAGGAAGCGGCTGCTGCGCAGGCGAGAGAGGTTTGAGCTATGAAAATGTGCCCTCGGTGGATTTGGGGGACTTGGAACCCCAGCCCAGCCCTGGACGAGCACGTTTATCCGGCCTGTGCAAGGCTGGGATGCTGGGAATGCCGCTGGTGCCAGGGTTTGGCTTAGGGGCCAAGGAGAGGATGCTGGTAAGTATCTAAATCACAGAATCACCAGGTTGGAAGAGACCCACTGGATCAAGTCCAACCATTCCCATCAATCACTAACCCATGTCCCTCAGCACCTCGGCCACCCACACCTTAAACCCNCTCCCTTGTTGGAGCTTGAGGCCATTCCCTCTCGTCCTGTCCCCTGGCCCTTGGCAGAAGAGCCCAGCTCCCTCCTCTCCACAACCTCCTCTCAGGCACTTGCAGAGAGCAATGAGCTCTCCCCTCAGCCTCCTCTTCTCCACCACAAACCCCCCCAGCTCTCTCAACTGCTCCTCTTCTTCTCCAGCCCCTTTCCCAGCTTCATTGCTCTTCTCTGGACTCGCTCCACAGCCTCAACATCCTTCTTGTGGGGAGGGGCCCACAACTGACCCCACAACTGACCCCACGATTCGAGGTTCAGGTCTCCCCAGGGCCAAGTCCAGAGGGAGAAGATCCTCCCTGGCCCTGCTGGCCACGCTGTCTGATCCAAGCCAATGTGACAGTAATATCAGTCACACCACCCATCCCCAAGGACTGCGGCTTCCAGGGCACCTCAGCACATGGAAACCGTCCCCTGAAACCCCCACTGCGTGCAGCAGCCTTGGCATCACCAGCGAAGTGGGGCATGTGCGTGGCTGAACCCATCTCTCATCTGACTCATTTCAGCAGCTCAGGGGAAACCCTGGCACGGATCAACACCCCCCTGCTCCCTGCCTCCGCATTTACGAACCGAAAAGCAGGAGTCTATTTTTAACCCCAAAACACCCACTGCAAGCGGTGATGGGGGGAGCCGGCAGCACGGCGCCGCAGGTCAACACCATCGGTGGCACCAACAGTCCCTTTCTGGAGGGCTGAGCTGGCTCGTGCCGGTGCTCACCGGGGTAAATTTGATTTACCAGGGTAATTTGACTGCGGGATTGGCAAGTTCTCAAGCAAAGTGAGACCAAAACAAGTCCCACTTTCCACACTCAGTGCCCCGTGCCCCGGATGCAGTATGCAAATAAAGGCCCCAAGTAATAACCAATTAAGAAACAACCTCAAATTGCACCAGGAGAGGTTTATATTGGATATTAAAAACCATTTCTCCACCAAAAGAGCATTGAAGCACTAAATTGCTCTCTCCAACTCCCTGAGAGGAGGTTGTGGAGAGGAGGGAGCTGGGCTCTTCTCCCAAGGGACAGGACGAGAGGGAACAGCCTCAAGCTCCACCAGGGGAGGTTTAGGCTGAATATTAGGGAAAAAAATCAGCCGTCAGCGGCTCCAGGTGTTCACGGGAGGTTTTTCTGCTCCTTCTGCCCAGAGGGAGCGTATCCAGCTGGGCTCTGTGACCAGGGCAGGACACCTCGTGCTTCCCCTGGCCTGGTTTTGGAGGATGCAGGGGTCAGGCTTCCAGCTCTTCCTCAGGGAAACACCCCCGCTCCCAAACACCGAAAGATAGAGGAGAAAGTCTGGTTGTAATTCCTACCTAAACAAAGGCTGCCTTTGACAGCGGTGCCCATCCCGGCCCCAGGACAACACCTGATGTTTCCTTTCCAAAGCCCCCACACCATCTACGAGGGGAAACACAGAATGGTTTGAGTCAGGAGGAATCTTAAAAGCCATCCAGTCCCACGCCTGCCGTCCAGGGACACCTCCCACTGGATCAGGAGCTCCAAGCCCCATCCAACCTGGCCTTGAAGCCCTCCAGGGACGGGGCAGCCACCACTGCTCTGGCCTCCCCACCCTCACAGCTAAACATTTCTTCCGAAGATCTCAATCACTGCTTCTGGGACAGGGATTTTTTTCTGGTTTTAGGAAAATCTCCATGGCCAAGGCTCCCAAACGCTTTTGCTCTTCTTCCTGCACTTCACAGCTCCCTCAAAGGCAGCGCAAGCCTACTTGATGATCCAGTGGGTCTTTTGCAACCTGGTGCTTCTATGAATCAAAGGGGAGATGCATTTGATGCCTCCAACAGCTCCACCCAGCCAAGAACCCTTATGGGCCATTTTCTCCTATTTTCTGTTTCTGCTCAGAGCCTGGTGCAGATTTTCCGCCTTCTCCCCGGGGACCTGGCTTAACCCCCTCTCCTCCAGGCTGCTTCAGACCAAAGGAGAAAGCTCAGCAGCCCAGAAATAACTCTGGAGACACAAATTGGCCTTGCAGCTCCAAAAGGTCCCCATTTCCCTACTGGAAAGTCACACACAGGGGAGCCCGTGATGAGGGTGGGTTGATGGCCTGTCCCCAGCCTGCGATTCCCGCTCTGGCTGTTTCTCCTCCATCGCAGAGATGTGCCATAAACCCTTCATTTCCTGACACACACACACATGGGATGGGGCCAAAGGGTCGTGTTGTGGACAACCTGGCTTTCCCATGGCAACCGGCGATGATGTCACCTACGTGCAATGATTGGAAGGGGCCTGGGGAACAGAGAACTCTCCAGGAATGAGGCTGGAGAGAAGGCTGGGATGGCAGGGGGGGTGTGAGAGAGCAGCCCAGGCGATGTTTTCCTTGGATGGCCCTGAGCACAAGCGATGCTGAAGGACACGGAGGCTGGAGCCTGTCACAGAGACCGTCCTGCCCTCTCCTTCCTTTTCTTCCAGGTCTCACCCCTCTCTGCATCCCTCTCACCACTTCATCTCCCTGTGGCTGAATGGTCCTGGCCAGCTGCTCTTGCACAACACCAGTTAAAGCATCTGACCATCTTCTCTCCCAGGCACAGGCGTTTGCGGGATGAATCCCTCCCACCCTCCACATCTGGGGCTCTGAGCTGCCCAGCTCCCCCTTCCCTTGCCATTTCTCTCCCCGTTTTCGTTCTCACAGCTGCTCTTCTTCCCATCACAAATTCCCTCCCTGCAGGGGAGCCCCTTTACGACAGCCAAATAATTAAAAACTGGGGCGGACAAGACCGCGTGGCACCGAGGGCCGGCAGCTGTTGCCGTGGGGCAGTTTGGAAGCTCTCAAGCAGCCGTGTCCATCTGTCTGTCCAGGCTTCCTGGGGCTGGAACCATCTGATAATCGCAGCGCAGCACCTCTGGGCACGGCACTGCAGCAAAGCCCTATCTGGGTTAGCTCCTGGATGCTGCCAGGGTAAACACAGAGTAAAAACATCCCTGTGCACATGGAGCTGCCAAGGAACTGCTGTTCCGCCTGGCTGAGATACGACAAAAAACCTCTAATCATCACTTTTCCACCCCAGAAGCACCTACGCAGAGGTGAAGCATCAGCTCTAACCCCATCCCCAACTCATCTCTGGTTTTTCATGGGGCTGAGCTGGACACGCAGTCGCAGCCAAGGAGGGAATAAGGCCAGTGGGGTATTTCAGAGATGAAAAATGAGCTGCCTGAGCTCACAGAGCAGCTGGGATGCACCGTCCCCTCCAGCCAAGATGGGCAGAGACTGAGAACAACGATCTATCACAGCTTTAATTGTCAGCTTGCAATAAAATTTTCACCTGCTGCATCCTTAAAGCATTCAACTGCTTAACAGCCCTTCTAGCACAGCAAGTGAACAGGCAGATGTGATCCAGGTCTTTTAACTCCTTGCTCATGCGCTTAGTCTTTGTGTGATTCTGGGCAAGGTGTTTGAATTACCTGTTACAGACACACCTTCCTTGGCAGCGAATGAACGTGTCCCCTACAAAGCCACCCCAGAACGTTTCCTTACAAGGCACCGATTGACACAATAGCAGCTGGAGACCAGCGAGGCTTGTTGGAGAGAGCAATGAGGTCTCCCCTCAGCCTCCTCTTCTCCACAATAAACACCCCCAGCTCTCTCAGTTGCTCCTCTTCTTCTCCAGCCCCTTCACTCTTCTCTGGACTTTTTCTAATGTCCATCCTGCCCCTCCCCTGGTGGAGCTTGAGGCCATTCCCTCTCGTCCTGTCCCCTGTCACCTGGGNTGACCCCACGATTCCAGGTTCGGTCTCCCCAGGGCCAAGTCCAGAGGGAGAAGAACCTCCCTGGCCCTGCTGGCCACGCCGGGTCTGATCCAAGCCCAGATGCCATTGGCCTTCTTGGCCCCCTGGGCCCCTGCTGGCTCCTGTTCAACCAACACCCCCAGGTCCTTCTCCTCCAGGCACTTTCCAGCCAGACTTCTCCTAGGCTGGAGCTGCTCAGGGTTCTTGTGCCCCAAGCGCAGGCCCCGGCCTCGTTAACCCTCCTGCCGTTGGTCTCAGCCCAGCACGGGGCTGTCTCTACGCGTCCCTTCCTACAAAGTCCCAACGCCACCAGCACCATTCGTGGGGTCAGGGGGGGTGGGGGAAGAGAATAAACCAAACAACTACACAATGCAACCTTCCAAAACCATCGCACGAGAAGCGAGCGCTCGGCAGCGCGAGGTTTCCTGCTCAGTGAGAGTTGGCCGGGAGCGAGCAGGAAATCACGGCTTCCTGCCTGCAGAGGAAGCTCCTATCTGAGGCCTGTGATCAAAAACAAACAGCACTTCAATTAAGCAAACAAAGGACTTAAAAAAAAAAAACTTCAACAGCTCCAAGCCTGGGTCAGCTCCAGCAGGAGGGAAATTCGTCCAAAAATAAGAGGCCTGTAACCTTGAAAAAAAAAAAAAGGCCCTCATCCTCTTCCCCTGGCAGCGCCGCGGCCCGCGGTGCATGGGTGGAAAATAGAAGGGATTGAGCAACCTCCTGGCCTTGCCCCCGCGTGGGTGCTGCCATCCCAAGGACTGGTAATAGGAAGAGGAGGCCTCCTGCAGCATCCCCGACTCTGGGGTTTCATAGAATCACAGAATCACCAGGTTGGAAGAGACCCACCGGATCATGGAGTCCAACCATTCCCATCAATCACTAACCCATGTCCCTCAGCACCTCGGCCACCCATCCCTTAAACCCCTCCAGGGAAGGAGACTCAACCCCCTCCCTGTTCAGCCCAATCACCCTTTTTGTGAAAATTTTTTTCCTAATGTCCAGCCTGAACCTCCCCTGGTGTCTCCACCCCTCAATCCTACTCTGGAAAGCTCATATTCCCTTCAAAATCTTGCTCTGTCCCCCAAAACAACATCTTTCCTCTCCAGTGAGACCACCTGCCCACTTACAGAGCCTCCAGTCTGCTGTCTGTCTGTCTGTCTGTCTGTCCAGCCCAGGATCTTCCAGGCTCAGCTCTGAATCTCCAGCATTGTTCATTCTGCTCATCAGGTGCTCTGGTCTTTTCCAAAGCCAGGCTGGCTGGGAAAAAAAAACACTCTCCCAGCATGAAAACGAGCACAGAAAAGAAACAAAAAGGCCAGGGTTGTCCTGAGACTTTGTGTTCGAAAGGGACCACTTTTCTCCATCTCGCTGAGCACGCTTGACAGGGTGAGAAATATGGTTCAAGAACAAAGGATGGTGAGTGGTTATCACAGAATCACAGAATCACAGAATCACCGGGTTGGAAGAGACCCACCGGATCATCGAGTCCAACCGTTCCCATCAATCACTAACCCATGTCCCTCAGCACCTTGTCTACTCGTGACTTAAACACCTCCAGGGAAGGGGACTCAACCACCTCCCTGGGCAGCATATTCCAATGCCCAATGAC
>WAAB01012044.1:0-11292 GCA_013389865.1 Piaya cayana | reverse complement strand
GACCAACACCCCCAGGTCCCTCTCCTCCAGGCACTTTCCAGCCGGACTTCTCCCAGTCTGTAGCTCTGCTCAGGGTTGTTGTGCCCCAGGTGCAGGACACGCCATTTGGCCTTGTTAAACCTCATGCCGTTAGACTCAGCCCGTGGATCCAGTCTGTTCACATCCCTTTGGAGCCTCCCTACCTTCCAGCAGATCCACACTTCCACCCAGCTCAGTGTCATCTGCAAACTTGCTATCAGGGAGGAGCAGGCTGAACCATAGCGTTACCTGTCTCCCAGCCTGCTGGGGGCAAGCAGAAGCTATGGGCTGGTAGCCCAGGGTGACAGGAGAGCCAGAAGCACCTTGTGACCCTGGAGAGAGGCTCCATCTCCTCCTAACAAAACGCTAACAGCTTGCAGCTCAGGTGAGAGGGTTTTTTTCACTTCATCCTCTTGGTTTCCTCAAAAAAAGAAAAAAAAAAGTTTACCTCTTTCCTGGCATTCTAGCTGCTCACTGGCTTTATTTGCTTTTAAAGTAAACTTCCTGATGAATTAACCGAGCCCGGTTAATAGAGATTTCAAGTCCATCTTCCTGACGATGCAAACACAACAAGTGGCCTGTGTCTGTCTGGGAGAGATATCAAGGGGGGCTGGAAAGAAGGTGGCAGCTGGGTACCTGTCACTCCCTGTCCCTACCAGACCCTTCACGTCGCCTCAATCCCAGCTGTCTGGCTGCTCCACATGGTCATTTCTAGGTGGCTCTGCCCCAGTTTCCCTTCCCTGTTCAACAGCCCCCAGTCAGCTCGGCTTTCCCAAGGGAACGAGGCCATAAAGCCAGGATGATGAGTGCCAAATTCTCCGATAGTCCCTCAAGATGCCAAGAAGCTACACCGAGTGGGACAATTTGAAACCATATCTGGTCCTTCCTAGCACAGAGCTGCGGCCTTGGCCTGGCAGATAAAAGAGGCACTGATGCTGTTCCATCTCTTGCTGGAAAATACATGCAACATCCCTGGAAAGTTGATTGCTAATATGGAAACGCTGGCCAATTTCCTCTTTGTGCGAGTGCCAAGAGCACAGATGAGCTCCTGGAGGCTGCTAGGGAGGGGACAACGGGGCAGAGGTGGGGAAGTCTTGCAGGGGTAGAAGTGGCAGTAAAGTCCTCATCTCCTCGGGAAAAAAATCGAGGGAGAACAATTACGGCACTGAAAAGCTCCATTAAATCTGGAGGTTTCGTCTAGTTTTATATTAACACATGTCAGCCCCTGCTGGAAAAATGCCTGTCCCAGGCAGTAGCACAACAGCTTCGGAGGTTTCCTCCTGCTGCAGAGCCGAGCCCTGTTCAACATCAAGTCTGGAGATGTTCATTTCGCCTCCCACAGTCTCTGCTACTCGAAAGCCCCGGTTTATCCAGCTCCTTCAGCTCAGCGGGATTTAAGGTGAACGCGGCTGCTTCCCTTATGCCGAAAGGCTCCGTCCCTCCCTGGAGGGACCCTTCTCGTGTCCGTCTGTCCTAGCATCCATCCCTGAGCAGTCTCTACCTACAGCTCCTGGTCCGTTTTCAGAGACATTGGAGCACTGCTAAGCGTTGCTGGATTTAGTAGAAGTCTCTGAGTAAGAGCAGACAGCACCAGTACGGCTGTACCAGGCTGAAGGGGTTGGGTTGGACTCCAAAGGGGATTTTAAGGAGAAAAACGCTCAAAAAAATTTATCTTGCCTGCTCAGACTCTCTACATCATGGACTACACAGACTCTCTAGAGGATTTTTTGCACGATTCTGCAAGTCTCCTGGAAAACTTCCAACCACGTTTTGAACTATTTGCGTTGCAGAATTGAGGACGAGCATCAGGTTGTCGATGGCATAAGAACCCACCACGCTCCACCAGCCGACGCAGAGCCCCATAAAGCCTCGGGAGGGCTGGAATAAGTAATAGAAGCGTTTTCATACCTTCTTTGCTCATCCCCTGGTTATAACGCCCAAGATCACGCTTGTTTTTTCAACCACCGTGTCATACCAGAAACATTACTGGTCGGTTTCTCCTTTCAGAGCCTCCTATGGCATCTTCAAGGCATCGATTCCTAAAATACAGACCCCCCCACTGCGAACGTGCCCTGTGTCTACAATGGCAGCATCAAGGTTCCTCTCTTCCAGAAGAGCCAAAAGATTAAGAAGCACAGTGAGGACAGAGCTGTTAATTTGACCTGGATATTTTTCTCTTTGGGACTTATTGGAGAAGTGGAACGTGTCCTCCTGATGGCCCAGGGGGTTGCCAAATCCTGTCCAGGGTCTGTCTGCTAGAACACATCCAGCAACCAGCATCAGATCTACTTTTGCTGTTCTCAGCTGTATTTTTTCAGTGTTTTCTTACACCAAAAAAAAAAAAAAAAATCACACTGGTTGCATATGCCCAGGTTTACCCTGTTAGTCCAAATTGCCCTTTATCAGCTCTCTTCTCTCTGGTTTTCCTGCCTTTTCCACATTGAAGTCATCAGCCGCTTCTCCTAAAGCCCCAGCCTGAAGAATTCAGATTATCCAGATCAGAAGGGTCCTCAGAAGAGCCTCCTCCTCTTCTCTGCCCGCAAAGGGAGCCAAGGCCGAGCAGCTCGGCTGCGTTCATCCCCCTTCACTTGGATGGATTCCACCTGACAGGTCTATACGTGGGATGGAGGAAACCAATAAAGTCATTGGAAACCTTCCTAGTTGGAGTTATCCTAGATTTTCTTTCCTGTTCCAGGGCAGAAGACAGAAATTTAGGAAACTCACCTAAAGGGAAGCTTTTAGGAGAATTTCTCTCTCATTATGGCGCGGAGGCTTGCCCCATCCCACAGACACCCTGCAGTGTTTCTTAGGCTGAGATAGCATCTCCTCCGAGTTGCACCTCAGCGCAGACCGAGGAGACAGATGGAGATAAGAGCAGCTCAAAAACAGGAGGGAGGAGGCGCAGGTACTGAGACACGGGGGCTGTTGGATAACATCGTCTCATCTGGGCTGGATGGGGTTGCGTGCAGTCAACTCCTCAACCTGGGACTCGTTCCCCTTCCCCAGTAACTTTGGCCACGAAGCCTTAAGGACTCCCCACCAAGGCCATTCTATCCCTCCAGCTTCGCAGCCCCTCGGAGCAGCAGCAGCGTCGCTCGTGGCCTCGTGTTGTTTGTTAACCCAAATCCCTAAGCCAATTATCGAGCAACTGGGGTTCAAGATAAACCCGCGGGCCCCGGTTTAACCGCACTGTAATCACACAAGCCCAGCAGGAGAAGCAAAGGGGCAGCTGAGAGTTAGGAAAAGCAGCAGAAGTGCTGGAGAACCTTCCCTCCCGACAGCAGGGACTGCAGCGTCTCACTGGTTTTCGCACCCCTCTGCATATTCAGACTCCAGTGGTTACCAGTCTGCTACAGAACGTACCATAACAGCAATAATTCTTAAGCACACGTCGTTTCTCATTCCGAAGTACACCCAGTACCGCTGTCCTTAGCCCGTGCTGGTTCCCACCCGGCTTCACAGCTCACGTCCATCACCTCTACTTCTTCTGCACATCAGTTTTCATCACCCCCAATTACCCCGAGCAAAACGGAGGTAGAATCGCAGACTTAAGGTCAGAAAAGATCTCCAAGCTCATCCAGTCCAAACATCATCCATTAACAGGCCTTATGANTTCCAACCTGGTGATTCTATGATTCTATGATTCTATGATTCTATGATCAGCCCAACCTCACCGTGCCTCCTAAGCCAGGTCCTCAAGTGCCACATCTACATGGCTTTTTAACCCCTCCAAGCGTGGGGACTCCACCGCTGCCCTGGGCAGCCTCTGCCAGTGCTTCACAACTTTTTCAGTAAAGAAGTTTTTCCAACTTGACCTTTTCCTCTCATTCTACCACTGGTTACTTGATTCAACAGGACAACGTCCACCTCTCTACAACCTCCTCTGAGGCAATTGCAGACAGCGAGATCTCTCCTCAGCCTTCTCTTCTCCAGGCTATATCCCCAGTTCCCTCAGCAGCACCTCATGACACTTGCCCTCCGAACCCTCCCCAGCTCCATTCCTCTTCTTACACCTTCCAACCCCTCAGAGTCCTCCTTGTACTGCAGAGCCCAAACCTCAACCCAGGATTCAAGGTGCAGCCTCACCAGTGCTGAATATCAGGGACATGATCCCTTCCCTGCTCCTGCTGGTCTCCCTGCGGCTGATCCAAGCCTGGTGGCTTTCTTGGCCATGGATCATGTTCATGGATCCAATTGGATCATGTTCAGCCACTGTCAACGAGCACCCGCAGGCCCTTCTCCACTTCCCAGAAGCGTCACCTCTACTTACCCTGCACATCAGTTTTCCCCCAGTTGCCCTGAGTAACAGGGAGTTAGGGAACCCATTGCGAATTATCCAGCTCCAGAGGAGCCAACGCAAAGGAGAGAGGGGACTTTTTCACCTCTGAAAGGCGAACATCTTCCTTGGAAGGAAGATTGCATGGGACGAGGGTGGTTTAGGTGTTTGGAAAAGCCAGCCAAGAAGGAGCAGGGGCAAGTTCCAGGAACTCAGAGCTGTTTGGGGCACCTTGAACGGAGCGAGCGCCCTGGGAAACTGCTCCGGAGGAGGAGCTGGCAGGTTTACAACGTGCTATTTTGCAGCGCGCGGTCCCTCAGGAAGATCTCTGAGCTTTATCGGGGACAGGCCTTTGTTTTCATCGCTGCTTCCCACGTATTCACAGGGTTACGGTTTCCTGGGAGGGCAAAACTGGGACCCCACACTGGAAATGGAAAGTTAAGCAGCAGCTTCATCGCTTGTCCCGGATTCCCTTTATTAACTTACACCGCGCTGCTGCTGCTGCTGAGACCTCCTCGGTTTTGCTTTTTGTGCAAAAAAACCAATCCAAATTAATTACTCAGGCAAAACTAGGCTCCTGCTAACACTCTACTACAACACCACACGCTGCCCCTCTGTCTGGTCCCCAGTGTGAGCTGCTGCAACCCCGTCAGCCACATGCTGCCCCGAGTCGCCGTGCTCGCACCCATCCCAAGTTCCCATCTCTCGCTTCACCATTTGAAATGGCCGGGGAAAAACTCCTCCAAGGCTGTAGAAACGCCACAGACCCCGGTGGGAAAGTCCACAGCATCCACGCAATGCAGCGCCCACCTCCCAGCCGCAAACCTCGGGATGGTGGAAGCGTCTCCCACCCAGCCCCTCTCCAAGCTCCTCTTTCAGCGTCACCCTGAGCTGCGCACACCTCGATCGCACTTGACTGCGTCGTGTTTGTTTTTCTTTGAGAGGAGGATCCCTCCAACCTCACCGAGAGGCAGGTTCAGCCCAGGCTCAAGAGGAGAGGAGCCAGCAGGTGACCCAAACCCAGCTCACAACTAGGTGGCAAAGCCTCCTCCAGCAGGACTGCGTGTCCGATGGGGACAGCGTCAGCGCTTTCCGTGCAGAACTGGTTATGGGGGTTAGAGTTTTAATGCTTACAGCATCTGCTCTCGTGCTATCCGATACCTCCGGAGCCTGAGAGGAGCTCAGCGCCGCAGGGATGGACGCGAGCACCCACCGGGAACGGCCGCGTCCGTGGGTGCCGTGACCAGCAAGAGTCACCGTCCGGCTACTCACCCCGGCTTTGTCCTTGCATCCAGAGGAGTTAAAGCCCTTGGAGATGAGGTCTCATTGTTCAAGATGCGCTCAAGAGAGGCAGCTGCTTTCTTTATATCTCAAGATTCACTAGAGTTCAGGAAGAGAGAGAAAGAGAGGGGGACGAGGAAAGGGGAGGGACAGAGAAGGGCCCAGAGGCCGTATAGAATGACAATGGAAGGAAATGCTTTATCAAACCTAGAAAGCCAACCCTGTCCTGGGAACACAGAGGGAGAGGAGGAAAAAAAAAAAAATAAAACCCTTGCAGAAGAAAAGCGAGTTCAGCTGCCCTGGGTTCCTCCCTTGGCAGCACAAACCCTCCTCCCCCAGCCCCTCGCTCCCAAACACAATGCGAGCGGTGAAAGTCGTCAGGCTCAAATCCTTTTTTTTTTTTTTTCTTCATTAAACAGAAAGAAGTTTCAGTTCTTTCTTTTTTAAAAAAAAATCCAACAACCAAACCCTGCCCGGGAATGGGAATGTGACGCTCTTCCCCCCCTCCCCCGGCTCCAGGCTTCCAAGTTTCTATGAGTCAAAGGTTTGCAATGCGTTACCGAAATGTTACCAAGCTGGAATGCAGCATCCGAGAGGCTCGAGCTAATAAAACTTGTGTTTGTTGGCCGGGAGAAAGTGTCACCAGCAGAGAATTCCGTTCTTCTTCTTCTTTTTTGTTTTTCCCCACCTGTGTCTTCTCCAGAGAGGGTTAACCGGTCCCGATCGTCATCAAGCCCACTCCGGGTCTCAGCCGAGTTCTTATAACTTAGATAAAACTTATAAACTTTTACCTAGTCGGTTATTTCCGTGCCAGGTGTAAGGACACAGAGAATCCCCAAAAGCAAAGATAAGAGGCGGCCACCTTGTTGAACAAAGAGACATTTACCCCACCTAAGGAAATGAGAACCTCATCTAATTAGGAGAGGGCTGACCGAAGACTCCCAAGAGGGAGAGGAAAGAGGGTGAAAGATCAAAATCTTCGTGTTTCAAAGGCAGAGGTGACCAGCCAGGAGAGTTCTTGTCCTACCAGCTGGAGAACCCAAAAAGATGTTGATGATGTGAGGCAGTTCAAGCACTAAAAGTGTTATAATAGTGGATCTAAGGAGGTTTCTGAGGTTGTTCGTGGTGGGAGGTGTGTCTGAAGGGTTTGATGACCCCTTAAAATAAGTTCTGTCCCAAAGAAGTTCTGAGGGGGTACCAGAGGCAAACTTTGAACCCTACCCTGCAGGGGCAGGTGGAGAAGGAGTTTGTGCAGCAGTCAGAGGGAATCAGAATGGTTGGGGTTGTGCTGTGCTCCATCCTCCGAAGGAGAGCACGTGCCTGGCTCCTTTGAACTGCCGCAGACATCAAGCCTCAGAGCTCTAATCTGTGCCGGCATTTCCAAGAGCACTTCTGCAAGGGTCTATCATTAAAAAAAAAAGCAATCTCTACGCATTCCAGGGGGCTCCTGAAATCCCTGGGTACGTACACATGCTCTCAAGGAGAAATCTTCGTGTACTCCACAAGCATTTAATTGCCATCCATCCCACTCCTCAGAAGGCACCCCCAGCTGCAGTTGAGGGTGGACACAGAGAGGAAAAAGGTCAAAATATCAGGAAATTTTGGGGGAAGTGTAGGCCAGCCCAGAGGAACATAGAGACAGACACGGATAACACTCATGCCATGTGGTGAGGACGTTCTGGGACACTCCCAGAAGATGATGTGTGGACACACGGGGAGTCTGCAAATCAGCAAATTGTGTTGGAACAGGACCCTGGGGACACGGTGACCCTGCACAGCACAGAGCAGCACCAAACACACGGAACACAAGCCAAAAAGGAGACAACAATACTTGATCTCCAAGTAAGACACAGGCAGGACACCCAACACCAAGAACGTTTTGGACACCTGATGNTCTTCTGCCAAGGGCCAGGGGACAGGACGAGAGGGAATGGCCTCAAGCTCCACCAGGGGAGGGTCAGGATGGACATTAGGAAAAAAATTCATGGGAAGGGTGATTGGGTAGTGTCATAGGCTGCCCAGGGAGGAGGTTCAGTCCCTTTCCCTGGAGGGGTTTAAGGGCCGGGTGGCCGAGGTGCTGAGGGACATGGGTTAGTGATTGATGGGAATGGTTGGACTCCATGATCCGCTGGGTCTCTTCCAACATGGTGATTCTGTGATTCAACCCAGAACAGACCTTCCCATTCACCGAGTGAGTGGTGGGAATGGTTGGACTCGATGATCCACTGGGTCTCTTCCAACCTGGTGATTCTGTGATTCTATGAGAGCAACTCCAACAACTGTTTACCTCTCACAACTCTTCAGCCACCACAAGCTTCAGCGAGAAACAAGGGTTAAACTCCCCAGTTCTCCTGGCTCTGAGCTTCTAAGCATGGAGATGGTGACCCCTCGGCGTGTCCAGCTCCACATCACACCAGCGTCTCCCTGGAGACCTCATCCCACAGCAGACCTGCTGGAATCATTTCGCTTCTTCTCAAGTTGCAAACTAGCAAAAAAAAAAAAAAAAAAAAAAAAAAAAAATAAAAAAAAAATTAAAACAAAAAAAAAAAAAGGCATTTCTAAACCATTTTTTCCTTCTTTTGAAAAGGCTGATCCCTTGCGGACGACTCCTCAGCAAGGGCGTGAGGAGGAACTCGCCTGGCCCGGATCCCAGTAAATCACAGTTCAGAGACAGCTGAACCCCCCTTATACGATTATTAACCCCAACCCTGCTTCATTTGCTTGGCCTGTCTGGGGCTATATATAGTGATGGGGTATAGAATTGCATACAGCTGTGGAGCACAGGCTCCACCTTTCCCTCAAAAAATGTAAGGAAAAAAGCATAATTCCAGCAAAACAGGAAGAGTGTGGCTGGGAAATGAGAAGCAGCTGTGACGAGGAGGGATGGGATGTCATAGAGGGATGCCTGACTTCAAAACTCGCAGGAAACGTGTAAGAAATGTCACAATTTCACAGCCCCTTTTCCAATCCGTCATCCCACCAGGTCCTGGGGTGGCCCTTGGCTCTACTGAGCACCAGGGGTTGGAGCAGCTGCAGGGTGGACTCGGAATCACAGAATGGTTTGGGTTGGGAGGGACCTCAAAGCCCATCCAATTCCACCCCTGCCATGAGCAGAGACATCTCCCACTGGATCAGGGGCTCCAAGCCCCATCCAACCTGGCCTTGAACCCCTCCAGGGATGGGGCAGCCTCCTCACCCTACAGAGAGATAATCCCTGTCTGCTACAACCTCAAATTGTGATGACGGAGCCTCACAGGCCTGAGCCTGAACCCCCTTTGCCAGGGGTGTTGTAAGGTGGCCATCCCTCCTGGATGGGTTTACTGCACATTCCTGGAGGAGTTCATAGGTGGGAGGGGCATTTTGCAGGAGGAAAGACCTTCCCTCTCCAAGAGAAGGTGGCTTTGAATCACAGAATCACCAGGTTGGAAGAGACCCACTGGATCATGGAGTCCAACCATTCCCATCAATCACTAACCCATGTCCCTCAGCACCTCGGCCACCCACACCTTAAACCCCTCCAGGGAAGGGGACTCAACCCCTCCCTGGGCAGCCTCTGACACTGACCAATCACCCTTTCTGNTGTGGGGAGGGGCCCACAACTGACCCCACCATTCCAGGTTCGGTCTCCCCAGGGCCGAGTCCAGAGGGAGAAGAACCTCCCTGGCCCTGCTGGCCACGCCGGGTCTGCTCCAAGTCAAGATGCCCTTGGCCCCCTGGGCCCCTGCTGGCACCAGCTAGTACAATGCTGGGATGGAGGAAACTCGTTGTTGGCCACTAATCTTTTGGCTCCTCAGCAGCTACAACAGCAGCTCTGGCTGCAGCCTCTTGCACCTGAGCTGCTGCTCTGGCAGCTGCTGCATCAGTTTAACGTTTCACCTCAAGACGAAGCTCCGGGAGGGCTGTGCAAGTGCTCAACTCACCCCCTGGTTTGTATCCAGGTGTCAGTGGATCAGCTGGCCAGGTAAACCCAGCCATACGTGTTTACCTGGGGAGCGTTCCCTCCCCTCCCTGCAGGTGGTGGCTGGGGTACGTTCCTGGGGCTACCCGAGAGCCCATAACCTTGCTCTTCCACCCTTTCTCATGGTTTCGTGTTTGCCAGGAGGGTTTGAGGTGAGCCCCAGACTGGCTCGGTCGTGTTTTCATGCCATGCAGCCCTCTCATGAGCGAGGGAGAGGAAGGTTGGCTGCAGTCGAGCTGTGGTTTCGGCAGCTGCTGGCACCGGGCTCCCCGCAGTCAGGTGCGACGCTCCTGGGCGACCGCACAGGGCTCATTCGGTGAGAAGGAGCCGAGATCAAGGTGCTCATCTGCAGAGGAAGGAGCTTCCAACCGAAGTGCTGCCTGCGCGGTGGGTTTGTGGCTTTGCTCGCTCAATCCTCCCTCTCGAGCTTCAAACTCCTCGTTCTGCACCTGCTGCCGCTGAACCGCTCGCCGAGGGCGAGAGCTCCTCTCTCTCCTTTGCAGCCAAACCCTGGGATGAAAATAGGAAACCGGTTGCTCCCTTAGACACCCAGATCCTTTTTTCCCCATTTGCACTAGGCAGAAGGGATTTAACCCCTTGTTGCTTTGTCGCTCCCAACTCCATCCTGTGTGCAGGCAGGAGAGAAAGTGTTCGATGGATTGTGAAAATCCCCAAGCCACAATTTTGATTTACTGAGAGGCCACGGGCGCTAAATGGCTCGGACAGGAATTCGCTCTGAGCCTTTGACACAGAAGACATTTCCCCTTCTGGCCAAGACAAACAAGGGAAGGAAGCGTCTGGGACTTTTAAAGCGACCTAGTGGAGACAGGTAAGGGCAGATAAGGGCTGAAGGAAGAGTGGGTTTGGCTGAGGGAAGGGTCTCATTGGAAAGATTAGTTTGAGCCTTTAGCTTTCTGCAAACGAGCCTTAGAGGACACGAAGCTGCCTGGGGAAGAGCTGCTTGTGACGAGAGAAACAGGCTAAACGTCCCCCAAGTGCTGAGTCCGGGCTTTCTACTCACCCTCCACTTCTACTCTTTTTTCCACATACTTTGCAAAGTTCTCCGCATCCGCTGCCTGTCCCATGACTGCAGCTCACAGGATTCCAGCGCTCGTTAGCCGACCCATTCTCAGGCTCTGGGAATTTTCCTGGCCAACGGTGCCTGGGTGCTGCCTGCTTGAACCGTTCCTGCAGGGTCCTGCGACCGCCCAGCTTTATTGCTCGGCGCATTCGAATATTTGTCCCTTTCCAGCAGATCTCTTTCCACTTCCAGGTCAGCTCCTCTAATAAAAAGAAGAGCTCGAGCTAGAGTTATTCCTGCCCTGCAAGAGGGGGAAAAAACCTCACTGCATGGATGTAAATGATAGAGGGATTGATAAACCCCCTCGTGATCAATGGAAAGATTAACCCTTCACGCAGGCTGCCCAGGGAGGAGGTTGGGTCCCCACCCCTGGAGGTGGACGAGGTGCTCAGGGACACGGTTTAGTGGCAGACAGCAACGGTTGGACTCAATGATCCGGTGGGTCTTTTCCAACCTGGTGATTCCCTGATTCTGTGAATAATTCTGCTCTCTGTCCCCATACGGCTCACGGCAGGGAGACCCTTATGTTTCCAGTGCTGAGAGTGGGGCCAGCAAGGACCTTCTAAGGGACAGGGGTGAGGCTGAGCCTGGCTCCTTCCTAGCCCAGCAGCTCTGCTCCAAGAGGGGGAAGGCAGGGGTCCCTCCCCTCTGGAAGCAAACAACAAGCACCTTTCCCAA